>CM077163.1:56370886-56505758 GCA_039583875.1 Platanthera guangdongensis
AGAAGATAACAAACAACCAGGAGTTCCTGGAAGTGTTTGTGTGGTCGGCCAAGTCCGCGGAGAAGGGGCGATTCTGGAGGATTTCAGCACCAAGAGCCTGAACCTGCTGATAAGCCGCAGCCGGTGACATGGAAGGGCGGGCGAAGAGGTCCGCATAGAGAGTATAAATGCGGGATGTATGGCCCCCTTAGAATAGAGAGCAGCGAGGTAAAGCCAGGCGGCCTTGACCGTCTCATCATGGCGAATGACGGGAAGGCACTCATCAGAAAGGCTGTTGGCCAGCCAGGTGCAGACAAGAGCATCACTCGCATCCCACAGTCATCAAACTCAGGATAGGTGCGAGGAGGAGGGTCATCGGTGAGGTGATGACGCTTGCGTTGAGAACGAAGGAGAAAGGTGAAAGAAACGCTCCAATCGGGATAATTGGAGCCAACAAGCTTGGAAAGGGTGCCAAGGTTGCCCGAAGGAGGAGGAGGAGAAGGAGCTGCAGGAAGTAGTGGTGAGACCGGAGGTAGTCATTAGAAACCCGGCAAGCAGAAGAAGCCGCGCGAACAGAAGCGGTTAGAAAACAGAAGAAGCCGCGCGAACAGTAGTGGCTAGAAAGAAGTCAAAGGCACAGCGGGGAAGAGGTCGCACGGACTGAAAAGGCCGAGCGAACAGAAGAGAGGAGAAGAGCAGGTGACCGCGACCAAGATGCAGGTGAGATAGGAACAACCCGCACGGTCAGGCAGATCACAGCAGCAAACCGCGAGTATAGAGACAAGCGGAAAAGGGGGAAAGCAGAAGCGGACAGGGAGAAAAGAAGTCTGCCAGCGGGTAGAGACAAGGCCGCAACGACTAGGAAGTCAGAGAGGCAAGAAAGAACAAGGAGCGCGGCGACAAGGAAACAGGTCGCTGCGACAAATAGCAGTAGGAGAAGAGAACCAAGAAGAAGCAAGACGCGCGAACAGGGCAGCGGACAGAAACAAGCCGCGCGAACAAGGCAGCGGACAGACGAGAAGGCAAGTCGCGAAACAGGTCGCATAAAGCGGAAAACAAGCCGCGAACAACAGAGAGCGCACAGAATCAGGAGGAAATGACCGTGTCCTCTGATACCATGTCAGAAAGTAGCGAAAAAGAGAGAACAAGCGGATTAGCTTTTGAATAATTGAAATTTTATTATCCAAAAAAGATATGATTTACAAAGGTATGACCTCCCTTATATAGAATGGAGGAGATAAGAAAGAGAGTATACAAACAATGTGGGACTAACATTTACAATACAGAGCGGCTAGAATAAAGGTGACCACACAGGCCGCGCGGTTAGACAGATAGCTTAACGCTCGGCAACTCCAGCAGGATAGAACAGCCGCAATGGTAGACCGCTAGACCGCCCGGTCTCCAGGCTTCAGAGTGAGATCGCCAGACCGCCCGGTCAACAAAACCGCTGGATCAGACCGCTAAGCCGCCCGGTCTAATACTTCAACAATAAAAATAGACATGAAAATAACTGCACAGAAAATGAAAGATAAGTATTGGGGTAAATGTCATCCCAGCATGATTTATTCAGTTAAGAAAAAGGTTCTAGCTAATAGGCCTATGAAAAAAAATGCACAGGTAACTGTTCCAATATCTGTTGCGATAATGGGTACCGATACGGTGATAAAACAGTTACCCCTCTACCTAAATAAGAATACCTGCCCAACACAGTTAGAGACAATAAGAAATAAGAATAGAAGGAGAGCTGGTCCTCGCTCATCTTATAACACAACAAATCCTTGCCCAGCAAGGTATCGTCCAATACAGGGAGACGGCAGGAGGAGAGAGAGCAATAAATGGAGCTTCCTCAACAGTGGAGGAATCAACCTCCTCACGAAATAGGATGCTATAATCCATGACTCGAGCTGATAGCTTGATGGCCCGGCCAACGCTTAAGAAAAGAGAGCAGCCGAACTAGCAATCCAACAAGGTAAGTATACCTATCGAACTGTAGCAAGGGGACACAAGTGTCGTATTAAAATCCGGGAACTGTTGAGTAAGCTTAATCAAACGAAGGCTATTATTTTATCGACGGAAATCTAAGGTTAAAAGAAAGCTAAATGCACTAAAGGAAATATTGCATATAAAAGAGGACTACTTGCAATAAAAATAAAGAGAGCATAAAAGAAATGATTACACTGAAGGGTTAGAACGATGAGAAGGAAATGCACTCTATCAAGAATCACCTCGGCAAGAGTCGATTAAAAACACGATAAATAAACCAAGGCTTAATATGGTAAAGGTCCTTGACCGTGCAGATTCCTAAAGCTTGAACATTCTTCTCTCGAAGTCGTGCCCAACTGAGTTTAGGAAGGTCCGACCGACTCTCGTCTAAATCGGCGGCCTAAAGCTCGCTTTATGCAGTGAACCCCACCATTGGATTTTACTCCAATCCGGGAGATTTGGATGTCTGCCTCTCTCGAGGGGGCGTACAACTCCCTTTACTCTTGAGTGCTCACTTCAATCTATCGACTGTTGAATTCTGTGAAGTGAAAGTGGGTGAATGGAAGGCTTGGGAAACCATCCGCGCGGACTACGCGGACTGGGTTGGCGGACTGCTAGGTCGGCAGGGATGTTGCAGGCGGTTGCTCTGTGGCGGCCTGGGCGGTCTGTTCGCGCGGACTGCGCGGACAGCAGCGGCGGTCTGACAAGCCAGTGTATGCTCAGCAGGCGTCTACTCCCAGGAAGTAACCGGGCGGATAGGAATGTTTATCCGCGGAGTCCGGCTTGAAGCGGACTGAAGAACTGGAGCTCGGCAGACCGTTTGGCAGATGCCTTGGTCTTGCTCTAGTGAAGCGGCAAGTGGAAGCCGTGGAGACCGCCGGTCAGCGCGGACAGGAACTGGAGGTCGCCCGGTATGGCGGGCTAGATCCAGTGTCCGCCTGTAAGTGCGGACTGGCCCTTGCGGCCAAGGGGCTGGACTTGGTGGGAATTGAACCAAGTCTAGGATGGCTCAGTCCGGGGAGATCGCGCAGTGGAGCGCGGGCTGGTTTCTCAGTCCGCCAAGCGTAGTAGAAGTGTTGTTGCCTTGTGTGCTAGCTTGGGATATGCGGACTGAAGAACTGCTTGTGCAGGAGCGTGCGGACTGGAGCCAGAGTCCGCTGAGTCCGGTTAAGCCTTATGAGGTTTTGGACTCGGGGATGCGGACTGAGGCAGTCAGCAGGAATGCGGGCTGGAGAAGTCTGCAGTGCATGCGGACTGGAGTCTGCTGTTAGCGGACTGGATTGGCGTGTCCGCTAAGTCCGGAGGTGCCTTGGAGTTGAGGTAATGGACTTGGGATATGCGGACGATAGCTGGGTATCCGCTGAGTCCGGCAGGTGCCTTGATGGCGCGGTTGCGGCTCGGGTTTTTGCGGGCTGATGCCTTGTCCGCAGAATGGCGGATACTGCTGTTGTGGAGTCCGGCTGTGGTGGTCCTGGCTTGGTCTCTGGCGGCAAAGGCGGGCTGGATATTGGAGTCCGCCTTGGAGAAGCTGGGGCGGACTGGCTATCTGCACAGGGCGGCGAACTGGCATGTGTGTCCGCGGGCTGGCGGACACATAAGTTCTTGCTGCGGGTTGTGGCGGTGATCCTATCGGGAGGGCGGTGACCATACTCATCGTCGTGGCTATAAATAGGACCCATGTCACATCAGGAAATAACCAACCAAGATAGACCTAACCCGAAGTAAGTGAACAGTTTTTGAGCTCGCGTAAGTTGCTGCGGTCTGGACTTTGTGTCCGCGCGGATAGAGTTGACCCGGTTGTGCTGTGCAGGTTGTGCGGATAGCGCTGGAAAGCCAGGACTTGGCTCTGATTGCGGTCAGGGACAGTGCGGACTCTGCGGTTAAGCAACAGGCGGTAAACAGCAGGTCGCGGATAGCGGCCAGGCGGTCTTCTCTTTGGCGACTTGGTTCGGGGTTCAGGAAGTCGCCGGTTATTGGCGGACTGTCCATTCGGTGGCGCAGCTTGTGCGGTCTGGCAGCGTGCAGACCGGCGGTGAAGAGCTAAGCATGGAGTAAGGGTGAGTCCGCGCGGCTTGGTTGCGGTCTGGCGACCTGGCGGACTGAGCGGACTCCACAGCAGTAGGTCGGCGGCTTGATTGTTTGAGTCCGCGCGGCTTGTTTTTTTGTTCTTGTCTTTGTAACTGTCTCTGCTCTCCCGTGTTGGTTTTTGGTGAAGCATGTCTCGTCATGTATGTCTCGCCTTGTAAAGAAGTTTGCTCTTGATCAATAAAGAAGCTTGTGCTGCATGTGTTGCTGGTTGTTACTGCTTTGTTGAGATAACCACTGTTAACTCCACGATCCGGGAAAACTTTCAACATATAAGTGGGCGTTTTCTCCTTCGGTTTGTGTGAGTGTTCAGCATGGTATCCAAGGGGGCGTCTGCGGTTTGTTGAATTTTAACATGGTATCAGAGCGAGGTTGTTGGAGTGGTCAAGCAGTGCTCAATGGAAGTAGTTGCTCGTCTGTCGAGGAAACCAGTGGTAGAACCATGGCAGTGGAGGATGCAAGTTGTATTGGTATTGATCTTCTTACAGAGGCGAACTGTGAACGGTGGAAGTCCTGTATGAAGAGCTTTCTTCTTGGCGAGGACCTTTGGGAGGTTGTATGCGGAGCAGGAAGACAAGAGGATACTGCTGGCAATGCTGAGGCGATGAGAGTTTGGAAGGAGGCAAATGCGAAAGCGGAGTCTATTCTCAGGCAGGTGATCTCATCGGAGCTCTTGGACCACATCAGTGGATGTCGGTCAGCTGCGGAGGTTTGGACTTCTCTTGATGGGTTGTTCAAGAAGAAGGTGAAGGAGGTTGCTGCTGATGTTGGTCCCTCTACTTCATATCAGGAAGAAAGGAGTGTTTCTCCTAGGCGTGATAGGAAGAGGAAGGAAGGACCACGGTGCTATAAATGCAAGCAGCAAGGTCATCTTCGGAAGGAGTGCAAGGTTGTCTTGCTCTCGGCGAACGTTGCTCAGGTAGGGAGGAAGGAGAAGAACGTAGTTGGGACTTCAACTAGTTCTGGATCTGATCGGCTGGATGCCAATGATAGTGCAGCTATCTGGCATGAAAGACTGGGGCATGTAGGGATGGACAAGCTGAAAGCAATGGCGGAAAGAAGACTCGTAAGAGGCTTGCCTAGATTGTCATCCTATGGCGATGGTCGGGGGTGTGCGGGATGTCAGGAAAGTGGAGCCTATCGCTTCATGGTCGACAAAGCACAAGCCAGGAGTAATGCACCATTGGCGGTTGTCCATTGTGCTCTGGTGGGACCGACCGTCACGGCCAGTCTTGGAGGCAGCAGGTTCATGCTGATATTGGTTGATGACTATTCTGGGTATACTTGGGTATACTTTATGAAGACGAAGTCCAGCATGGTACGCTTGTTTGTGGAGTTCAAGAAGCTTGTCGAAGGCCAGCTTGGCCGGAGGATCACGGTGTTGAGGACAGGTTTCGGTGGTGAGTTTGACTCAACCGAGTTCTCACGCTTTTGCAGGAAGCAAGGGATCCGGATGGAGCTTTCTTGTGGACATACTTCACAACAGGGTAGTGTTGCAGCTCGGATGATCCGTTGGTTAACGGAGACCTGCAAGTGTTGGCTTCGGAGTAAAGGCGTTCCGAAGGCTCTTTGGGCGGAGGGAATAGCCTGTGCTACTCATGTCATCAACCGGATGCCTCTTAGTCCGATCATAGTAAAGACTCCTTATGAGCTAATGTTCGGAGTGAAGCCCTCAGTGAAGCACCTTCGGGTGTTTGGATCTACTGCTATGTACACTCTCCGGGTGCTCTCAAGACAAAGCTAGTCTTTGTAGGGTATGATGAGCAGAGAAGAAGATGGAGGTGTATGGATCCTGCGACGAAGAAACTCATAGTGTCGAGAGACATTGTTTTTGATGAGTTGACGCCGTATTGGGGTAGCTCTTATATGGAGCTAGAGTTAAGCAGGTCAGATGGTGGGCTGAAGGAGGCTGCTGCTAAGGAAGTGGAGGTGCCTGAGTCACCAGGTGCTCCAGGTTGTTCTAGCTCCGGGGCAAAGGCGTCTGAGTCGGGAAGAAGGGGGAGAGATGCTCCAGGACCTTCTGGCCAAAGGCGGAGGCTTCCTGTTCAGGAAGCAAGGGGAGCGATGTTCCAGGCAGTTCATGTTCAAGAGGGAAGTCTTCTGGTTCAGGTAGCAGGGGGAGCGTTGCTCCAGGTGCTCTTGGTTCCAGGAAGGAGGCGTCTTGTTCAGGGAACAAAGGGAGCATTGTTCCGGGTTTGCCCGGGAACGGAGCTGGTTCAAAAGCAGCGGAGGTGGTTAGCCATGATCAGGTTCTTCGGAGATCGAAGAGGATCAGTAAGCCACCAGCTCGATATAGCGAAGGGAACACGGCGGACTTGGTCCCGTGTTTCCTTGTTAGCCCTCAGGTCGAGCAAGGGACTTCTGGCTGTGATGACCCCACTAGAATCAAGGAGGTGGTTGACACCAAGGCTGATGAGGTGACTTCTCTCAGAGGCAACGAGGCTTGGGCTTCTTGGTCCAAGGAAGTTGGTGATACTCCTATGATGCATGAGTGGAGGTTGAAGCTAAAGAAGGCAGAGGGAAGCATGGCTCCTTTTGGGAGATGCTGGAGGGCTCCCTCATGGTCCATGATATGCGGGGCGAGGACTATGTCTTGGACATCTCTTCGTAGATGCTATCGGAAGGACCAGGTGCAAGGTTACGGGAGCTGCTGGAGTTATTCACCACTTCTCACTTCAAGGGGGAGTGTTGAATTCTGTGAAGTGAAAGTGGGTGAATGGAAGGCTTGGGAAACCTATCCGCGCGGACTACGCGGACTGGGTTGGCGGACTGCTAGGTCGGCAGGGATGTTGCAGGCGGTTTGCTCTGTGGCGGCCTGGGCGGTCTGTTCGCGCGGACTGCGCGGATAGCAGCGGCGGTCTGACAGGCCAGTGTATGCTCAGCAGGCGGTCTACTCCCAGGAAGTAACCGGGCGGATAGGAATGTTATCCGCGGAGTCCGGCTTGAAGCGGACTGAAGAACTGGAGCTCGGCAGACCGGTTTGGCAGATGCCTTGGTCTTGCTCTAGTGAAGCGGCAAGTGGAAGCCGTGGAGACCGCCGGTCAGCGCGGACAGGAACTGGAGGTCGCCCGGTATGGCGGGCTAGATCCAGTGTCCGCCTGTAAGTGCGGACTGGCCCTTGCGGCCAAGGGGCTGGACTTGGTGGGAATTGAACCAAGTCCAGGATGGCTCAGTCCGGGGAGATCGCGCAGTGGAGCGCGGGCTGGTTTCTCAGTCCGCCAAGCGTAGTAGAAGTGTTGTTGCCTTGTGTGCTAGCTTGGGGATATGCGGACTGAAGAACTGCTTGTGCAGGAGCGTGCGGACTGGAGCCAGAGTCCGCTGAGTCCGGTTAAGCCTTATGAGGTTTTGGACTCGGGGATGCGGACTGAGGCAGTCAGCAGGAATGCGGGCTGGAGAAGTCTGCAGTGCATGCGGACTGGAGTCTGCTGTTAGCGGACTGGATTGGCGTGTCCGCTAAGTCCGGAGGTGCCTTGGAGTTGAGGTAATGGACTTGGGATATGCGGACGATAGCTGGGTATCCGCTGAGTCCGGCAGGTGCCTTGATGGCGCGGTTGCGGGCTCGGGTTTTGCGGGCTGATGCCTTGTCCGCAGAATGGCGGATACGGCTGTTGTGGAGTCCGGCTGTGGTGGTCCTGGCTTGGTCTCTGGCGGCAAGGCGGGCTGGATATTGGAGTCCGGCCTTGGAGAAGCTGGGGCGGACTGGCTATCTGCACAGGGCGGCGAACTGGCATGTGTGTCCGCGGGCTGGCGGACACATAAGTTCTTGCTGCGGTTGTGGCGGTGATCCTATCGGGAAGGGCGGTGACCATACTCATCGTCGTGCCTATAAATAGGACCCATGTCACATCAGGAAATAACCAACCAAGATAGACCTAACCCGAAGTAAGTGAACAGTTTTTGAGCTCGCGTAAGTTGCTGCGGTCTGGACTTTGTGTCCGCGCGGATAGAGTTGACCCGGTTGTGCTGTGCAGGTTGTGCGGATAGCGCTGGAAAGCCAGGACTTGGCTCTGATTGCGGTCAGGGACAGTGCGGACTCTGCGGTTAAGAAACAGGCGGTAAACAACAGGTCGCGGATAGCGGCCAGGCGGTCTTCTCTTTGGCGACTTGGTTCGGGGTTCAGGAAGTCACCGGTTATTGGCGGACTGTTCCATTCGGTGGCGCAGCTTGTGCGGTCTGGCGGCGTGCAGACCGGCGGTGAAGAGCTAAGCATTGGAGTAAGGGTGAGTCCGCGCGGCTTGGGTTGCGGTCTGGCGACCTGGCGGACTGAGCGGACTCCACAGCAGTAGGTCGGCGGCTTGATTGTTTGAGTCCGCGCGGCTTGTTTTTTGTTCTTGTCTTTGTAACTGTCTCTGCTCTCCCGGTGTTGGGTTTTGGTGAAGCATGTCTCGTCATGTATGTCTCGCCTTGTAAAGAAGTTTGCTCTTGATCAATAAAGAAGCTTGTGCTGCATGTGTTGCTGGTTGTTACTGCTTTGTTGAGATAACCACTGTTAACTCCACGATCCGGGAAA
Organism: Platanthera guangdongensis; assembly: GCA_039583875.1. NCBI lineage: Eukaryota > Viridiplantae > Streptophyta > Magnoliopsida > Asparagales > Orchidaceae > Platanthera > Platanthera guangdongensis. The sequence goes on from CM077163.1 coordinate 56,379,444, forward strand.
ACTTTCAACATATAAGTGGGCGTTTTCTCCTTCGGTTTGTTGAGTGTTCAGCATGGTATCCAAGGGGGCGTCTGCGGTTTGTTGAATTTTAACATCGACCTCTCGGGTATCCAAGAATGAAAGCAAAGGTTGAGAATAAATATCGATGATATATCTACAACCCATGATAAATCAAGAGTAATTCATGGCTAAACCCTAAAAAAGGTAAACTCAAAGCATCATAACTTAATCACTCGAACCTCGGATCATCAAGATCGAGTACAAGGAGAATTAGTTAATCATGGTGAAGTGGAGGAGAGGGGAATGAGTAGTAAAGCATAAAGAACACAAGGTAAGAAAGAGAGCAAACAACACTTTTTATATTAATCTAAAAGAGAGCTTACAACTTGGAAATGAAAATTACAAGTGCAATGAAAATTGAAATCCTAGTCTAGCCCTACCATTAGTAGCTAAAGCAACTACAAAGGCTACTACAAAAGCTTAAACTAAACTAGAATTAGGAAAATCTAAAATGAGAAAGAGAGAGAGAGAGAAAAAGAATGAAAAACTTCAGAAAATAAAAGGGCAACACTTCCTTACACACTCCAGAAAACTATATGGACTCAAAGGGGGTCTGAATTTATAAAAATTCTAGAGGAGGTGACACGGCCGGCGACACGGGCGTGTTGGTGGCCGTGTCCCTTGCTGGTTGACTTCGGGCTCTGGTTCAGGCGGGAAATGATCACTGCAATGCCGACTGGCGGGCATGCCCATGCTGACACGACCAACGACACGACCGTGTTTGTGGTCGTGTCCTCTGCGGTTGATGGGCTTCGATGGGGGGCGCATTACTGGAGAGCTGCTTATGCTGAGGAGGTGGTGACATGCCTGGAGGCACGGCCATGTGGGTGGCCGTGTCCTGCTCTCGAAATTCATCAACTCCTAGTGACATGGTCCATGTTGACACGACCAGCTGACCGGCTAGAGATACGGCCAACGACACGGCCGTGTAGTAGGCCGTGTCCTGGTCGGGATGAACTCTGGACTCTCCTCTAGTTGTTGATTCTTTAGAATAAGTGACCCGCCCATGATAGGGCCGTGTGGGTGGCCGTGTCAGGTCATTTTGGGTGAAAATTGAGAAATCCTGCAAAAGAGCAAAAAACATTAATGACATAAATAAGTACAAGAAGAAGGGACATATAAGCTAATAAGATAAGGTTTCCACAATAAAAGACCGAAACAAAACTCTAATAGCTTAAATACAAAACACATTATCAAATTCCCCAAGCTTAAGCTTTGCTTGTCCCCAAGAAAAAATATAAAAACTTGATAACCATAAAATAGGAGTAAACAAAAAGTTCTAATTATGCCTATTTCAAGTACTATGCGAAATTCTAAGTAGGGAAAAGGTGAAACACGAATCTAAAACAAATTATTTCGGTATGGTTTAACTTTTATGACCTTTACTTAACGAAAATAAATCATCCAAAATTTTGACAAAATTCGTTAAATAGATTTAAGCAAAGCAATGAAAATGAAAAAAGCGCATTGAGTTGTTACTAGATCCAAGCAACGCATTATAATTATATCACAAAAATAACAAAAATCTAAGTTTACATCCAAAACTAATAATGATTTACTTTTTTTTCTTCTTTTAGTTATTAAATAAAATGGAAAAAGGTGTGAATCAAAAGGACTTAATAGGACCGAAGCGTTTGGTTTAACAATATGATTAGGAGTGGAATTCAAAGATAAACAGAGAGGCTTAAAATCACACTAAACCAAAACAAAGAGTTTCAAAAATTTTCATTTTGAACAAAATATTTTTCTTTCTTTTTTCTTTTCCATTTTTTTTTCAAAACAAAGGCCATAAATATTTTCATTTTCATTTTCAATTGGCCAAACAAAAACACACATTTCTTTTAAGCATACTTTTTTTAAAAAAAACTTCTTCAAAAATATCACAAAATAACCTATCATAATGATGAAAATTCTTTATGAAACTCAACAAGGCTAGTGTGATTAGATATGTTGGAAATTTTGGCTTTGGTGAAAATGATATGAAAAGAGGAGCTATCAAACAAAATTGGAAAAAAGGCTCAAAAGTGGCTAACTAGTGGTGAAAGTTTTTTAGGTTGGCAGGAAAGCTCGAACGAAAACAAAAATTGCCTAAATCATTTTCACGCTTTTAAATTTATTTAAAACATAGATTTGAAAATTTTCAAAAAGCAAGTCCTAGATAATAGAAGAAGATTGATGAAATTATCTTGAAAATAGAAATAAAAGGTGAATTGGATCATTCACATCTACTACGCTATTCAAACGTTGACCTTACAAAAATTATTTAAAAACGAAAAGAAAAATAGTGGATGATGAATTTTTGAGAAAGTAAAGAAAATAAAGAACGAAGTACCATAATAGAAATGCGAGTTTTAGGAAAAAATTTCACCTTAACATGCTACCGTGAATTAAAAACATAGCATGACCAACATTTTACTTGTGAAACATAATTAAACAGAAGGATTAGAAAAATTATTATTAACTAAGTTGTTTATAAGGAATTTTGAAAAAAAAAACAAAAACAAGGGTTACTATTGAAATACCAAAATGTCTAAACTATTAGAAAAAAACAAAAAGCATATATTTTTTAAAATTTTGAAATATTCTCTTTTTTTGGATTTTGTTTTCTTTGGATTTTGAAAAATATTCACCAAAAAAATGAAAAAATATTCACAAAAAGCAAAAAGGAGGAAGTCCTCCCCCAAGCTTAAAATGGCCATTGTCCTCAATGGAGAAGGAGGTTAGAGAGAGAGAGAGAAAATTAAAGTACAGAATTGAAAAATAGGATTGAAAAACAGGTACTTCCCCGGATTTATTTGCTGCGAAAGTTGAGTGATGCCGCTCCCCTATGCTTGCGCTTTGGATCTTCATGAAATATCATCTTTGGACTTCGTGATGGTTTCAGTAGCATTAGAGCAGGCGATCGTAGAAGCTTTAGCTTGTCGGATCCGTCCGAGGCAAACATTGTAAAATATAGAGAACAAAAAAAGATAACTTGGTTTGTGAAAGATATAGTACCTAAACACCTAGAGGGGGGGGGGTGAATAGGTGACCTAATCCTTTTTAAACTTAAATGGCAGCAATCAGTTATATCACAGAATACTAACTATTTTATCACAGCAAACACACAGCATGCTCAGCAACAATCACAGAACAGCGCAGCATACACAGTGGTTTATAGTGGTTCCCCAAGATATGGGTACATCCACTTTCCCCCTTCGCCTATCTAGCAGTGTACTAGATTCGGCCAAACTCCTCCACTATCTCAGAACCCAAATTGGTTCCTACACCTCAGGCTCAAAGCCTTACAACTCAGCTTTATCCCAAAGCCTACACTCAGCCAATCAAGGCCTACACTCAGCCAACCAAGGCCTACACTCAGCCAACCAAGGCCTACACTCAGCCAACAAGGCCTACACTCGGGGATCTCAATCTCCTACTCTCAGGCTCTCAAGCCCTACCCTCAGCCTTTATAATTATAGGCTTACAATTCACTCAGATCCAAAGGATCCTATAAGATAAAAATGTATTACAAATATTAACTCAACAACTCAGAAATAAAAGAGAGGAGTTGAGAGTTTCTTGATGAGTTCTTGGAAGAACTCAGCTGGATTCAATCTGACTTAGCTTTCTTCAAAGCTTTTTGAGTAGAACTGAATAAGGCTGAATCTTCCTGCAGTAGTTCCTTGACCTCTGCCACTTAAGATCCAGAATGAATCTGAATCCTTCTTCTCAGCCTAGTTCTAGAGGCTGATTTCTTGGATGGAGCCCTCTCTCTCCAACTTCTTAGATCTGCACTTGGACTGCAAGATCTTCTTGTGTTGATACTCTATGTACCACTTTAATAAATTGTTCTTCAACAATGTGATCAACCTCAACAACTCGAACAACAGTTTCTGTAAACTGTAGGTGCCTATTTATAGGCCTTCTTCATGGTAACCGGCTGGTCCGGTCCATAACTAACTTCTGATATCTCTGACAGGTGCTGTAGACCGGCTGGAATGGCAGCTGTCAAGTTATCCAGTCATTTCTTGAAAATCTCTAACTGTCTGACAGTGTCGAGACTTTCTGTCTTTAAGTGTAGACACTTATAGACCAAGTGTCGACACATGCTGTGTAAGTATCGACACAAGTCTACAAGGTGTCGACACAACTCCTTGTATGTCTCGACACAGATTCTTCTTCAGGTGTCGATACTGAAATGAGTGTCGACACAAGTACTTGATCTTCTATCTGTACTGAATTCTTCTAAGTGTCGACACATCACCTTTGTGTCGACACAACTTCTTGTGTTGAATTTGTCAAGTGTCGACACTACTTCTTGGTGTCGACACATAGTCTTCTATGTTGATACTTGCTGAGTGTCGACACAGCTCCCTGTGTCGACACACCTTCCTCTTGTTGATACTTCAGCTGAGTGTCGACACATTCCCTTGGTGTCGACACTTGTACTTAGAATAATTTTGTTGATCTTTCTGATCTTTGCTAAGTGTCGACACAGCTCCTTGTGTCGACACTTTCTTCAAGTGTAGAGTCTTTAACTGAGTGTCGACACATTGTGTTGGGTGTCGACACATACTTCAAGTGCTGACTCTTCTGTTGAGTGTCGACACATTGTTCTGAGTGTCGACACTTTAACTTAGTCACTGCAGACTTTTGCTGAGTGTCGACACAGCTCCAAGTGTCGACACTTTCTGGTGTAGACACGGCTTCACTGGGTGTCGACACAGCTCCTTGTGTCGACACTTTCTGTCTGCACTTTTCTTCACTGAGTGTCGACACAGCTCCATGTGTCGACACTTACTGTCTGGTGTCGACTCTGCATCCCAGTTGTCGACACAATGACTCCAAGTGTCGACACTGCTTGTCTGGGTGTCGACACAAGTCTTCTTAAGTGTCGATACTTTCCCTCTAGGTGTCGACACATGGACTTAGAAACTATTTGCTTCAGTCCAGTGATTACTTAACCTGCACAAGTAAACTCAACATACATCAAATACATTATGATGTATATCATTGAGTTGGGTGAGGCTTCTTCAAATCAGGTACATTTGACCAATGTACCCAACAATCTCCCCCTATTTGGAGAAGTCATAACTCTTAGTCAATGATATACACCATTCATAATTAAAAATTACAAAATGATGTAAAGCAGGTAATATTCAGCAGGGTAAACATAAACATGTATTAATTCACACATGTATACACATTCATCATTTCAGAACAAACAAGAAATAGACACATTCACAGAACAATCATGAAATATATTTATCATATAATGTTCTAACATTTTTCTTATACATCTTCAGTGGTTTACAAAAATGTTTTACATTTAAAAGATTACAAAATAATCTTCAAGTAAAATCTTAATCTATTTCTGATCAGGTTCCTTGATAACTATTCCCTTGCTAGCTTGAACTTGAGCTTTGACAGGGGCATCAACAGTTTTAGCAACAGCAGGCTTCTTGCCTTTTAGATCTTTCTTTTTAAGTTCTTCTGCCTTGATCTTCTGCCTCTCAAAATAATGATATGGCTTAGGGAAGTACTTGCTAGGCTCCACTGCAGTAGGAGGTAGCTTTCCCATCTTAGCCTTCCTTCTATACTGAACTATTGCTTCCTGCTTGATCTCATGTTTTCTCCATTCAGCTTCAGAAAACCATTTGTTCCTGTCATGAGTATTGTCCTTGGCAGCTTTCCAGGCAGTTAAAATTATATTCCTAGAGGTAGGGCTCCACTGTTCAAAGTCTGGCCTTTGTTCTGCTTGTTCCCTAAACCTCTTTTTGGACAACCTTGTCTCTTCCTCTTTCTGTAGAGCCTCTTGCATGGCTTCAGATATAGGTTGAACAACCTTTTCAATATGGACATTGTCCTTGCCCTCAGGTGGGCTATACATTGTGCTCACATCTGCTTGAATCATTTCAAAGTCTGGAGGTGGATAAATGACCTGAGCTACTTCTGGTTGCTTACCTCCAAAATAAGCAGGATTTAGTCCAGATTCAGCAACCTCATTGTCATCACACAGAGGAGGATATCCAAGTGTAGCTCTGATGGAATTTGATATCCACTTAGCATGTTCAGAGCTTTCCTTGACTAGTACTCTCTCCCCCTTTATGACTTCTCTAGCCATGTGATCTCTGACATCATCCTTCTGAAATCTGATTTGACTATCCAAGTATCTGATGCCATCTTTAAAGAAAGGTTTAAGCTTTTGAAGTTGTTCAGATATGACCTTTTGGGAGGCTTGGATTGCAGTCTTTACAGCATAAATTTCCTCTTGAAATACTTTATCAAAATCAGCTTTAGCAACATCAGTAGATGTAGAAGGTTCAGCAGCCTTGTTCTTCAACTCAGTGACTATAGCATTATGGGAGGCAGTCAAATTGTCATTCATTCTTAATTGATTCTCAAGAACATATCCTTGTTTCAATGCTATATCATCTACCTATGCTTTGATCTTCTCTTGGTGTGTTGCCAAATACACCACTGCATTTACACCTTTGTGGAAGCAATCAGTCATATCCTTTTTGTTAAGGTTATTTCAAACCTTATAGACTTTATATCTTGGGCCAAATCAAACTGCAAAGCTTTGTGCCCTTCATCTACATAAGCCTCTATAGCTTTTCTCTATTCATCCAGTTTTATCTGCATTGCAATCATTAATGCACTATAATCAACAGTTGGAGCTTGTTGAACTATAGGCTGTGGGGCTATAGATTGCAGAGCTTTCTTATAACTCTGACTTCTCCTTTTAAAAACATACAGTTTCTTCTTCTTTGCCCTAGCACTCTCCTCATCTTCAGAGGCAGAAGTGCTGGCTATGTCAACCCTATCCTTAGGGCTTGGAGGCTTCTCTTTCTGTACTTCAGGTGCTTTCTCAGTTTCCTGCCTAAAAGGCTCTTCCAGATCTTGTACCTTCTCCCCCTCAGCAGCAGCATTATCTCTTGTATCAGCATCCTTGTCCATGTCAAAATCTTGTTGGTCTAGATTAAGGAATAAGTCTTCCATTGTATATTCTGGTGGGGAAGAAGCTGGAGAAGTTCTTGGTTCTTCAACCACAGGATCAGGAATAACTGGAACAGCAGATGTGTCTTCTAGAACAACATCTGGTTCTTGACTATGCAGCTGAGTTTGCTGAGGAACATCAGACAAATCAGCATCTGCTATAAGATATTCTAAAGTATTTAGGTAAGTGAGTACCTCTTGTATGATGGTGGTGGCTTGCTCACTGTCCAGTATAGATGGTTCTTCTACAACTGGAGGCTCCCCCTGGCTGTGATCCTTGTGGATGGGGCTAGCTTCAGGCAGCTCCCCCTGGATCTCCGCAATATCTTGAGCAGCAGGAGATTTCACTACAGCCTCTTCCTCTTGATCATCAGGAGTGAAAACAACATGTTCTTCACTCCCTGAACTGCTAGAGGACTCTTGTGCCATTGGAGCAGTTTTTCTCTTTTTCTTTGGGGGAATCTCCTTCTCAGTAACTGTCTTCTCTGGGGTTGGCATTTCCTTGGACAACACCCTGTCCCATCTTGAAAAGATCCTTTGATCCATATTCCTCATGTGGTTTATCTTGCTTCCTGCAGCAGTACTCATTACCTCTGGTATCACACCAGCTAGGTATAGACAAATGATTCTGCCCAGATTGGGCTTCTTCAGAGTTTCTTTAATTTTCTCAAAGACTATCACTGACCAATCTGTTCTTAGAGTAAAGATAATTCTTGTCATTATATTGAACATGGAGGCAGACACTCTATCATGCCCTCCTGGCTTGCTTAAGATCACCTTGCCAACTATCTCAGACATGAACTTTCCTTGATTATTCATGCCTTTTCTGTTAAACACAGAGCCCAGCTTCATCTTAGGATCAAGACCACACCAGGTTAGAGCTTCCCTTGTCTTGGATGCAGTAATTTCTTCTTCATCTTGAGTTTTTGGTAGCTGGAGCACCTTCCTCAGATTTTTAAGTGAAACCTTGACCTTAGTTCCATGAACTCTGGATTTGATTCTGTATCCAGATTCATCTACTGCAGCTCCATTAAGGAATTCAAGCACCTCCTTCTTCCAAATCTTAGTTGGTTCTGAAACTAAGTACTCTAACCCAGAATCGGCGACTAGTGTTACTACGGCCTTGATTTCTTGATCAGCATCGTCGAAGGCGCCGTGCACTAGCTCATATCCTTCGTTAACATTCTCCTCAAGCTTAGGTGTCATTAGGGTTTGTAGAATTTGTCTTTAGAAAAGAGAGGTGTCGACACAGTAGTTTTGGTCTCGAAACTTTGAAAGCGTGTCAACAAACAAAGACAGAACCCTATTTATACCTTTCTAATTTTGAAGATGAACAGGCGGGACAGCTAACTTAAAATGTGTCGACACTAGCAATAAGTGTCGACACTGACTTGTAATGTCTCGACACATATGTGTCGACACAAGTTTAGTCAACAGATTTTATGTGTCGATACTTGGTTATGTGTCGACACAACATAACTCGACACATTGTCGAGACTTTACTTAGAAAATTCTGAGTAAAACATAAGTGTCGACACCACTTTGGATGTGTCGACACCTACTGGATATGTGTCGACACTAACATTCTGAAGTGTCGACACCAACATCCTGGATGTGTCGACACCTTTTTCCTGAAGTGTCGAAATAGACTTGTCTATGTGTCGACATTTTTTTTACTTAGCCAATTTTAATTCTGTAAACTTACTCTAAGTTTAACATTCCTAGTTCAATTTTGAATATATTAAACTTAGCTTCTTCTAAGGTCTTAGTAAACATATCAGCTATTTGATTATCAGTTTTAACATATTCAAGTAAAATATCTTCTCTTTCTACATGCTCCCTAAGAAAATGATATTTAATTTCAATATGTTTAGTTCTACTATGTGATACAGGGTTATTAGCTATTGAAATAGCACTTATAGAATCACAGAAAAGTGGAGTTCTACTTACCTGAAATCCATAGTCCTCTAGCTGATGATGAATCCACAGAAGTTCAGCACAGTAACTTCCTGCAGCTACATACTCTGACTCAGCTGTGGAGATAGCCACACTGGTTTGCTTTTTGCTACTCCATGAAATTAGTCTCCCACCAAGGAATTGACAGGTTCCAGTAGTGCTCTTTCTATCTTCTTTGCATCCTGCAAAGTCTGCATCTGAATAACCTGTTAGATCAAAATCTCCATTCCTAGGGTACCAGAGGCATAGATAGGGAGTGCCCTTTAGATATCTCAATATTCTTTTGACTGCTGTCAAATGAGACTCTTTAGGGCAGGCTTGATACCTGGCACAAACACATGTAGCATACATGATGTCAGGTCTACTAGCAGTCAAGTATAATAGGGAGCCAACTATCCCTCTATACAAGGTTTCATCTACAGGTTTCCCTACATCATCCTTGCTAAGAGACATACTTGACCCCATAGGAGTCTTCATGGTACTGGATGAATCCATACCATACTTTCTTATGAGTTCTAGGGTGAACTTGGACTGACATATGGATAAACCACTTTCAGTCTGTTTAACTTGGAGACCCAAGAAAAACTTCAGCTCTCCCATACTACTCATCTCAAACTGAACCTTGCATCAGTTTTGCAAACTTTTTGCAAAGGCTGCTTTCAGTAGACCCAAATATAATGTCATCTACATATATTTGGACTAGTATGACTTTGCCTCTATATTCCCTAAGGAATAGAGTCTTATCTATTTTCCCCCTTGAGAACTTGTTCTCAATGAGGAAACTAGATAGGGTTTCATACCAAGCCCTAGGGGCTTGCTTTAACCCATATAAAGCTTTCCTAAGTCTATAGACATGATGAGGTAGAGTTGGATCAACAAAACCTGAAGGCTACTCCACATACACTTCTTCCTTAAGATTACCATTTAGGAATGCTGACTTGACATCCATTTGGTAAACCTTAAATCCTTGATAGGTAGCATAGGCCAAGAACATCCTTATGGCTTCCAGTCTGGCTACTGGAGCAAAGGTTTGATCAAAATCAATACCTTCTTCTTGCCTATATCCTTTAGCAACCAGTCTAGCCTTATTCTTAATGATGACCCCTTGTTCATCCATCTTATTCCTGTAGATCCACTTAGTTCCTATTACATTGTGGTCTTTAGGTTTAGGAACTAATTCCCAGACCTTGCACCTTTTGAACTGGTTAAGCTCTTCTTGCATTGCTTCAGTCCATTGTGGATCTTGTATTGCTTCTTCAAACTTCTTAGGTTCAACTTGAGACAGAAAACTGGAATAGATTGCAACATTCTGATTTCTGCTCCTTGTTTGAACTGCTTGTCTTGGATCTCCAGTAATCAGCTCTACTGGATGATCTCTAAGATGCCTGTGGGCTGGAGGCATCCTAACTTCTGGTTGAACCACTTCAGCATCTGCATCATGCTGTATACCTTGGATTTCTTCAGCAATTGGCACATGTAGTTCTCCCCCTGGACAACAGCTACTGTCTTCTACTTGCTGTCTTGCAGCAGGCACTTCTTCTATAGTAAGCTTGTCCATTTTCTTTGTCAAACCTGTGGGGCTGCATACACTACTAGACAACTCATTAGTAATAAGTTTAGTCTCATCAAAAACTACATGCACAGATTCTTCTACAACTTGTGTAGTCAAGTTGTAGACTCTATAAGCCTTACTATTATTGATGTACCCAACAAAAATTCCCTCTTGGGACTTGGCATCAAACTTAGTTAAGTAAGACTTCCCATTGTTAAGTATGAAGCATTTGCAACCAAAGATCCTGAAGTAGGATAGGTTTGGTTTCCTGCCTTTCACAACTTCATAGGGGGTCTTGTTTAGCCCTTTAGTAATGGTGGCCCTATTTATAACATGGCATGCAGTGTTAACTGCTTCAGCCCAGAAATATTCTAGCAGTGATGTATTACTTAGTAGGGTCCTACCAGCCTCTATCAAGGTTCTATTCTTCCTCTCAGCAATGCCATTTTGCTGAGGTGTTCTAGGTGAATAGAATTCTTGAAATATCCCAAAGTCTTCACATAGTTTTGTCATGCTATCAGACTGAAATTCAGTACCATGGTCACTTCTAATTTTGACCACTGTACTATTTAGTTCATTCTGAATTTGCTTGACAAAGCTATAGAAGACACTAGGTGTTTCAGATTTCTGTCTTAAGAAGAACACCCAGGAAAACCTTGAGTAGTCATCTACAACTACAAAGGTATAGACCTTCCTACCTAAGCTATGAACTGGCATTGGACCAAAGAGATCCATATGCAAGAGGTATAAACACCTCACAGCATCTTTGTTTTCTATGCTTCTAAAGGTGGATTTAGTCTGCTTGCCCTTTTGGCAAGCTGAGCAAATACCATCTTTAACACACTTAACTTGAGGACCATTCCTCACTAACTCTTTGCTAAAGAGTTTGCTAATAGTCTTGTAGTTAAGATGGGCAAGCCTCTTGTGCCATTTGACACAATGAGAGACTTTCTCATCAGCTACAAGACAAACTGGAGAACCATTATTCTCAACCATAATGTCTAGGCAGTAGACATTCCTCTTCCTATAACCTGTCAAAATGATCTCTTGATCACTTGACCTCTTGATATGACAACCATTTTTAACAAATGAGATGTCATACCCTACATCACTTAATTGACTTATACTTATTAGGTTGTGTTTCAACCCTTTAACATAAGCCACTTGAGTAATGGTAACCAAGTTTGTAGAAATGTTACCAAACCCTTTGATGATTCCTTTTTCAGAACCACCAAAGGTGACTTTTGGACCATCTTTTTCTGGAATGTAGTCCTTTAGTAATCCTTTAGTTTCAGTCATATGTCTGGAACATCCACTGTCCAAGTACCATGTTGGGGTATGGCCACTTGGACTCATCTGCAAAACAGATTAATGAACCTTAGAACCCAAAGAATTCTTGGGTCCTTGGTACTTGTTAGTCTGCAATCTGACAAAGCTACCCACTGGCTTTCGAACAGGTAGTTTTGTACACACTTTGGCACTAGCATTGTGCCAACAGTCCACTGCAAAATGGCCAACTTTGCCACAACACCAACATTCAAACTTATTGTACCTTTGCTTAGGTACAGCCTTGGCTGTCTTGTATACAACAGGCTTGTTGAATATTGGGGCTTTGCCCTTGGACTTAGACTTGAACTGCTCAGTCCCTACAGGTCTAATAAAGCCCAGTCCAGGCTTGCCTTTATGATGAACAAATTCATCAATTAAAGGTAACACTGACTTAGGTTTAGAAAACCTAGCAACAAGCTCTCTCTCTTTCTGATGATTGATCTCCAGACTCTTGATTTGATCATTTTTAAATGATATAGTACCTATTTGAATCACTGTTATGTGTTTCAACCTGGCTATCTCATTTAGGTTTTGATCAAAAGACTTCTCAAAATCTATTGCTGCAGCTTTAAGAATAGCAATTTCCTTTCCTGACTTTTGGCTAGGGTCTTGCTTTTCTTGTAAGCCTGTAACAACATCTTATATTCATCTATAAGCTGATGAATATCATCCTCAGACTCAGATACATTCTCATCACTTGATGAAGAAGAATCTGAATCTGAACTAGAACAAGAAACTGAACTTGAACTTGAACCTTGTACCTTACTGGGTCCTGGCTGCTCCAGGATTTTGGCACTCTCTGTCAAAGCCATTAGCCCTTGGCATTGACTGTCTTCTTGTTCATAAATAGACTCCATGATCTGCATGAATTCTTCCTCTTCTTCTTCAGCAAACAGCCCTATGTAGGCTTCAGCATCAGACTCAGTTTCTGAAGAAGAGATATCTGATAGAGTCTTCTCCTTCTTGGCAACAAAAGACTTCTCTTTCTTGCCTTTGAAGTGAGCCTTTTTCCTGTCACCAAATTCCTTTCTCTTCTCTGGACAATCTGCAATAACATGACCCTGTCTATTGCAGCAATAGCACACTATCTTAGATCCAGTTGCCTTGCATGACTTTGTCCTCTTTCTGTCATTCTTTGAAGGCTTTTTCTCCTGATAAAAGACTTCCTTTCCCTTTGAAGTAGAAGGTCTTGACCTCCATTGTTTCTTCTTCAAGAATTTCTGAAAGTGTCTAGTGAAGGCAGCAAAGTCTTCATCACTTTCACTGCTCTCAGTCTTTGTGCTGACTGACTCATCTGATTCTGATTCAACTACCTCTAGAGGTGGAGTTGATGACTTATTCCTGCACTTTCTGGGAACTTCTGTCTTGAAAGCAACTGATCTTTCCTTGTGTTCATTTCTTGTTGACTTCTCCTCCTCTTTCCTCACTATCAATTGCATTTCATAAGACAATAACTTGCCAAACAGTGTAGGAGGAGGAATTTCCCCCAACTTAGCCATTTCTCTAATGGAACAGATCTTTGTGTCCCAATCTTTGGTTAGGGACCTTAGGAACTTGTCATTTAGTTCATAGTTACTGAACTCTCTTCCATAAGACATGAGTTCATTAACTATTCTGTAGAACTTCTTGTAGCACTCAGTTATGCTATCACCTTTACCTTGTCTAAAACTCTCATACTCCTGATTTAGCAAGGATTTTCTATCTTGTCTTACTTCTTCAGATCCTTCCATATACACTATAAGAGTGTCCCACATCTCCTTGGCTGTCTTACAGTGTATAAGATTCTGAAATATTGCATCATCTATGGCACTCACTATAATGTTTTGTGCCCTCTTGTCCATTGTGGCTAGGACAATCTCATCCTTAGTCATCTCAGAGAAATCCTTTGGAGTTCTCTGATTTGCATCTAAAACTGAAATCTTCATGGGCACATAAGGCCCTTCCTTTACTGTGATGTAGATTTTAGGGTCTGAGGCCTCCATAAACAGCCTTACCCTTTCCTTCCAGATCCCAAAGATCTCTTTCCTGCATATGGGTAATTTCATGGAACCCAATTCCTTGTGATTCTCAGAGGAACCCATGTTTCTTGATTTTCTTGAATTTCTTGAATCTGGGTTTTTCGTAATACTGAATCTGCCAAACAGGATCTCCTCAGACTGTTAGTCCTTTTTGAGGAACCTCGCTTTGATACCACTTGAAAAATATGGTACCTAAACACCTAAAGGGGGGGTGAATAGGTGACCTAATCCTTTTTAAACTTAAATGGCAGCAATCAGTTATATCACAGAATACTAACTATTTTATCACAGCAAACACACAGCATGCTCAGCAATAATCACAGCACAGCACATCATACACAGTGGTTTATAGTGGTTCCCCAAGATATGGGTACATCCACTTTCCCCCTTCGCCTATCTAGCAGTGTACTAGATTCGGCCAAACTCCTCCACTGTCGCAGAACCCAAATTGGTTCCTACACCTCAGGCCCAAAGCCTTACAACTCAGCTTTATCCCAAAGCCTACACTCAGCCAATCAAGGCCTACACTCAGCCAACCAAGGCCTACACTCAGCCAACCAAGGCCTACACTCAGCCAACAAGGCCTACACTCAGAGATCTCAATCTCCTACTCTCAGGCTCTCAAGCCCTACCCTCAGCATTTATAATTATAGGCTTACAATTCACTCAGATCAAAAGGATCCTACAAGATAAAAATGTATTATAAATATTAACTCAACAACTCAGAAATAAAAGAGAGGAGTTGAGAGTTTCTTGATGAGTTTTTGGAAGAACTCAGCTGGATTCAATCTGACTTAGCTTTCTTCAAAGCTTCTTGAGTAGAACTGAATAAGACTGAATCCTCCTGTAGTAGTTCCTTGACCTCTGCCACTTAAGATCCAGAATGAATCTGAATCCTTCTTCTCAGCCTAGTTCCAGAGGCTGATTTCTTGGATGGAGCCCTCTCTCTCCAACTTCTTAGATCTGCACTTGGACTGCAAGATCTTCTTGTGTTGATACTCTATGTACCACTTTAATAAATTGTTCTTCAACAATGTGATCAACCTCAACAACTCGAACAACAGTTTCTGTAAACTGTAGGTGCCTATTTATAGGCCTTCTTCATGGTAACCGGCTGGTCCGGTCCATAACTAACTTCTGATATCTCTGACAGGTGCTGTAGACCGGCTGGAACGGCAGCTGTCAAGTCATCCAGTCATTTCTTGAAAATCTCTAACTGTCTGAAAGTGTCGAGACTTTCTGTCTTTAAGTGTCGACACTTATAGACCAAGTGTCGACACATGCTGTGTAAGTGTCGACACAAGTCTACAAGGTGTCGACACAACTCCTTGTATGTCTCGACACAGATTCTTCTTCAGGTGTCGATACTGAAATTGAGTGTCGACACAAGTACTTGATCTTCTATCTGTACTGAATTCTTCTAAGTGTCGACACATCACCTTTGTGTCGACACAACTTCTTGTGTTGAATTTGTCAAGTATCGACACTACTTCTTGGTGTCGACACATAGTCTTCTATGTTGATACTTGCTGAGTGTCGACACAGCTCCCTGTGTCGACACACCTTCCTCTTATTGAGACTTCAGCTGAGTGTCGACACATTCCCTTAGTGTCGACACTTGTACTTAGAATAATTTTGTTGATCTTTCTGATCTTTGCTAAGTGTCGACACAGCTCCTTGTGTCGACACTTTCTTCAAGTGTAGAGTCTTTAGCTGAGTGTCGACACATTGTGCTGGGTGTCGACACATACTTCAAGTGCTGACTCTTCTGTTGAGTGTCGACACATTGTTCTGAGTGTTGACACTTTAACATAGTCTCTGCAGACTTTTGCTGAGTGTCGACACAGGTCCAAGTGTCGACACTTTCTGGTGTAGACACAGCTTCACTGGGTGTCGACACAGCTCCTTGTGTCGACACTTTCTGTCTGCACTTTTCTTCACTGAGTGTCGATACAGCTCCAAGTGTCGACACTTACTGTCTGGTGTCGACTCTAAATCCCAGGTGTCGACACAATGACTCCAAGTGTCGACACTGCTTGTCTGGGTGTCGACACAAGTCTTCTTAAGTGTCGACACTTTCCCTCTGGGTGTCGACACATGGACTTAGAAACTATTTGCTTCGGTCCAGTGATTACTTAACCTGCACAAGTAAACTCAACATATATCAAATACATTATGATGTATATCATTGAGTTGGGTGAGGCTTCTTCAAATCAGGTACATTTGACCAATGTACCCAACAGTTTGCCTCCCACGAGCGCTCTTTGTTTAAAACGTCGTTTGAGCTCTACACAACAAAATAATATTGTCCAAAAATATTGTCTAAAACGAAATTCAAAAAAATCAAAAGTTAGATCATGAAGGATAGATTTAACACAGTTAGGACTGACATCATCACAGAAATACAGTTTAAGACGTTGACCTTTCAATTTGAAATTACCCTTATCAGGGTGGGAAATCAAAACACAACCATAAGAAAAAACTTATAAAACACTAAAGGGCCCAGACCAACGTGATTTTAATTTTCTAGGAAATAAACGTAAACGAGAATTATAAAGAAGAACCTGGTCGCCCGGCTTAATGGTTTTTGGGTGCCTTAAGTGCTTATCGTGAAAACGTTTCATCCGCTCTTTATAAAGTTTGTTATTTTCATATGCGTAAGAGTGTCACTCTTCGAGTTGGTTGAGTTAAAATTTTCTAAGGTCACCGACAGAGTGGGGATCAAATTTTATGAATCACAAGGCTCAAAAAGCGCTATGTTCTAATTCTACGGGTAATGGCACGATTTTCCATAAATCAACCGATACGACGTACATCCGAGGCCGGTTTTATATGCTGTTCGGTAGGCCCATAGATCATCGTCTAATTTGGTTGACCAGTCTTTCCTCAAAGTTGAAATAATATTTTCTAAAATTCTTTTTATTTCTCTATTCACTACTTCGACTTGTCCGTTAGTTTGGGGGTGGTAGGAGATTGAAAGCTTATGCATAATGCTGTATTTATTAAGGATTTTAGAAAACTGAGTGTTACAGAAATGGGAACCCCTGTCACTAATGATGGCGTGCGGCGTACCGAATCGAGAAAATAATTTTTTTAAAAACGTAACCATGACTCGGGGGTCGTTCGTAGGAAGAGCTTGGGCTTCAACCCATCGCTAAACATAATCAATGGCAACTAAAATAAACTTATTTCCGAAGCTAGAAGGAAGAGGGCCAACAAAATCAAATCCCCAGAGGTCGAAAATTTCGCACTCAAGGAAAAAATTTTGTGGCATTTCATTTTTATTGGAAATGTTGCCCGACCGTTGGCAACTATCACACCTACTCTCAAAGGCTTGCGCATCTTTAAATAGGCTAGGCCAGTAAAAACACGCGCAAAGCATCTTGTGAGCGGTGCTAGCAGCTTGATAGTGCCCACCAGTCGTACCTTCATGTAAGTGTTTTAAAATATCTAATCCTTCTTCATAAGAAACACATCTTCTTATCACTTGCTCCGCAAAGACTCTGATAAGATGCAGGTCCTCCCAAAAATAGTTCTTCAACTCAAAAGAGAATTTCTTCTTTTGTTGAGAGGAGAACTCTTTTGGGAGCACACGAGCAACTAAGTAGTTGGAAATGTGTGCAAACCAAGGAGAAGGAGAAGTGCTAATTGAAAGTAGCTTCTCATCAGAAAAATAATCATTAAAAGATTTTTCATCTAGATTTTCAACAAAAGGATTATCTGGGCGCGAGAGGTGGTCGGCGTCCAAATTCTCGTCTCCTCGCTTATCACGGATTTCTAAGTCAAACTCCTGGAGGAGTAGTACACAACGAATGAGGCGCAGTTTGGCATCCGTTTTGGCGAGAAGATATTTGAGGATCGAGTGGTCCGTAAAAACAATAATTTTTGAAAGTATAATATAAGGGAGAAATTTATCAAAAGCGAATACTACAGCTAGGAGTTCATTCTCGGTTGTGGTGTAATTTTCCTGCGCAGATGTGACCATCTTACTTGCATAATAGATGAGGTGGAAGTTTTTAGATATGTGTTGACCTAATACGGCTCCCACCGCAAAACTACCCGCATCGCACATTATCTCAAATGGAAGGTCCCACACTAGAGCTATCATAATCGGGGCATTAATTTATTTTTCTTTTATTAAATTAAAAGCAGCTAGACAAAAGTCATCAAAAATGAATGGGGCATCTTTTTCTAAGAGATGGTAAGGGGTTTTTGATCTTGGAGAAGTCCTTTATGATACGACGGTAAAAGCCAGCATGCCCTAAGAAACTTTTTATAGCTTTGATGTTCGTAGGTGGCGACAGTTTCTCGATAACTTCTATCTTAACAACGTCTACTTCAATACCTCTTGCAGAAATTTTATGACCCAAAACTAACCCTTCCCTCACCGTAAAATGGCATTTTTTCCAAATTTAGGGCAAGGTTAGTTTCTTCGCATCTTTCTAAGACTTTTTTGAGGTTTTCTAAACAATTATCAAATGTGTCACCGAACACGGAGAAATCATCCATGAATACCTCCATAATGTTTTCTACGTACATGTCAAAGATAGCGAGCATACATCGCTGGAATGTAGCTGGCGCATTGCACAATCCAAACGACATTCTTAGGTAGGCGAAGGTGCTGAAGGGAAAAATAAACGTAGTTTTCTCTTGGTCCTCAGGAGAGATGGGGATTTGAAAATGTTGGAACACCCTATTACTAATTTGGTTCAGGATCACTATATCTTTAGGAAACCTGTTTTTGACCTCCTGTATAGATCTAAAGGTCAATTAGAATTGAGTCTAAGGGTTAGTACTTAGGTTTGGAAGTTGCCCTCAAGACCAAGGATTTTCAGTTTAGAGACTAAGTCATATCATCGAGCTCAGTACGTCGAATCGTCGAACTCCAATCGACGATCGTCTAGCTCAACTTCGACGGATCATCGAACTCCATTCGACGATCGCTGAGCTCAACTTCAGCAAATCGTCGAACTCCATTCGACGATCTTCGAGCTCAGTTCGACGATCTTGACTCCAGTGTTGATTCTCTATCTCTGAGCTCAGTTCGACGATAGTTGAGCTCAGATCGACGATCTCTGTTGCTGTATAAGTCCAAATCGCTGAGCTCAGTTCGACGATAGTAGAGCTCAGTTCGACCTTTTTCTGATGAGTTAAAGGATTTTCAAGATTCAAATTCAGAATAGTTAAGGAGTTATTCAGCAATTAATTCAGAAGATTTTCTATCCGTTTTCATTTATTCTGGACCAAGTTTCAAGGGATTATCAAGGAATGTTTCTTTGGACTTCCCCCAGAAGACATTTGTAATTAAGGATGCAATTAATGACAGGCGAACGACTATTCTTGACAGAGGATGATTTTCTATTCTGAACCAGGGAATAAAACGTAAGATTTTTGAATCTCTCAGAACAGACATCACAGATAAGAAGAACAAGAAGAACAAGAACAAAATATTCTCTGTCTCAAAGAATTCATACAAGAACACACACCAAAGGAGATCAACAAATCTGAAATCTTCAGATCCCCTTTGATTCAAGTGTTCAAGTCCAACATCATTCAAAGACTCCAGACACCTAACATTTCAGCTATTGCTGAAATCATCAATTGCTGGAGATCAAATTTCTGAAGGCCTATCACTCTACAGCAAAGCTTCTTTTCCTGAACATCTCAAGAACTCAGGGGGAGCTTTGACACCATCAAATCCACATAGTCTTCTCAGCTGCTTTGAAAAAGAGAAGACTTCCATAACTCTCTCATCCCCATCTCTGTAAAGGGTTTTTCAAATTCCCTTCAAAAGTTTGAGCTTGGTTTTTGAGCACCTTGTCAAAAGCTCATTGGTGGAAAGACACCTGATCAAAAAATCTGGTTTGGTTTTAGAGCACCTTATCAAAATCTCATTGTTGCCCAAGACACCTGATCAACTCATCCTGCAGTGGATTCCTACCTAGGGTGGTAGAAGAGTGGATGTACCCAAGTTTAGGGGAACCACTATAGCTCCTTGTGTCTTCTAGCTTGCTTGTCTTTATTTTTGTTTCTGGCTGTGATTGTTTTGTGATTAGTTAGGATCTATGATTAATTTCTTTTGTAGGTTATTTTGTGATTAGATTGAATATTTGCTTCCCTGTTCACTCAGATTACAACAACTGTTGTAAAAAGTGTTTAAGCACCATACTCTATTCACCCCCTCTCTAGAGTATTTCAGATCTAGCTGCACTTTCAATTGGTATCAAAGCTAGGTTGGTTAAACATACCACACCTTGGTGGTTGCACGGGCTAACACCTGAACCCCAAAGATCCCTAGTTAGATCTGCTTGCTGTAGATTTTATTATTAGATTATTTCTTCACAAATCATGGCCCAAAATAAAGATTATGCTAGCACCAGACCTCCAGTGTGCAATCTATCCAAGTTTGCACTTTGGAAAGCAAGGATCAGATTATACATGAATTCTATTGATGAGGATATTTTTAATTCTGTTTTGACAGACTGTCCAAGACCTCCAGAGAACACAAGCACAAATGCTGTTCCTCCTCTATCAGGAACAGATGCTGATATCAAGAAATGGAAGGTAGCTGATGCAAAGGCTATGAATATCTTAGCCCAGACCATGTCTGATGACATCTTTCAAAAGGTAGCTGAATGTAATTCAGCAAAGGAAATCTGGGATAAACTATCTGAAATAGTCTCAGGCTCAGCTGATGAAAGAAAGGACAGGACATCCCACCTCATATCTCAATATGAGAATTTCAAGAAGGGAGAAACTGAGTCAGTTGGAGATATGTATAACAGGCTCAGTCTAATAGTCAATGAACTAAAGACCTTGGATAAGGAGATCTCACCGACTGAACTTAATGACAAAATTCTAATGTGCTTCCCAATCACTTGGGATTCAAGAATCTGGCCAATCAAGGATGCCAGAAGTTTGAATGAGATCACCACAGAAGCTCTTTTGGGCAAGCTCAAATCTTATGAGCTGCTCATTAAGAACAGAGAAGAAGAGCAGAAGGTTGCCTCACCAGCCACAAGAAAAGAGAAGACAATAGCCTTCAAAGAAACTGAAGATCAGCCTGAAGACGAAGTCACAGGCAACGATGAACTGCTCAGTCTATTGGCCAAAAGATTTTACAAGATGGCCAGAAAGGACTTCAGAAGGAGATCATACAAGGAGCATGATAAGCCAAGGTATGATAAGTCAATTAGTAAAGAAATTGTTTGCTTTGGTTGCAGGAAACCAGGGCACATTGTACCTGACTGTCCAGAAAACAAAAACAAGGACAGAAGGGATAAGAAAGAAAGAAGAAAGGAGAAAGACTTCAAGAAAAATGACACTGGCAAACCCTCCTCAAGCAAAAACAAACAAACAAGGAAGGGATTTGTTGCTGAATCCTGGTGTGAAACTGAAGAGGAATCAGAAGCCTCATCCAGCTCCAGTGATGATGAAGATGATGCAGAAGAGAAGGAGTTCTGCATGATGGCAATCAATGCCTCTCAACATAATTCAGATGAAGAAGAGTCAGAGTCAGACTCAGAGACTCAACTTGAAGAAGACCAGGTAATTAGTTCTTTTGATTTCAATTCAGAGGACTTTAAATCTGAGTTTAAAGCATTATGTTTAGACTTACTAAAATCTGAGAAAGATATTATCTCTCTCAGAAATCATTTATCTGAACATAATACCTTAAAGTCAGAAAACCTCAAACTCTCTCAGGAGTTGGAGTGCTGTAGGGAGTAGATAGCTTCACTGAAAGGTGAGCAATCAGAGGCCAAGAAGCTTGAAGAATCCCTTAATGGGAGAAGTATCAAGCTGATGGACATCACAAGCACAGTGAACTTCAGATTTAATAGTACAGTGGGCTTGGGTGCTTCATCTAACCAACCTATAGTTCTAATAACCCCAATCAAGTTCATTTCTGATAAAGGGAAGGGAGTTATAGAGGTAGCTAGGAAAAATTCTGATCTGCCTAAGAAAACTGAATTCCAACAGAAATCGTCGAACGGAGCTCGACGATCGCCGAACGCAGATCGACGATCTCAGGCAAAATCGTCGAACTCAGGTTGACGATCTATAATTCCTGAACTCTGCCACATTCGACCGTCGAACGGAGCTCGACGATCTGACCCAAGATCGTCGAACGCAGCTCCACGATCGTCGAACAGAGATCAGAGCTCTAGAAATTCCTTTAAGGGAAAATCAAAATCCAATCCTAGGGTTCCTTCATCCAAAATATTTAACCCTTATACTGAATGGATAATACCTCCAAGGAGATATCATCCTGAAGATTATAAGAGTCAACCTGGGATGTCTTTTATTTCTGAGTTTAAAGGTTATCAACCTAGGCCCAAGGTAAACTAGGTCAAAAACAAATGAATTATTTTATGTACAGGTGAAGACCTATCCAACATCAAATTAGCAATGGTACTTGGATAGTGGGTGCTCAAAGTACATGACAGGAAACAAGGACAACCTCACATTCTTTAAAGCCAAGCTTGGACCCAAAGTTATTTTTGGTGATTCAAACTTTGGACAAACTAAAGGATATGGTGCAGTCCAGATTGGGACATTGACATTCAAGAAGGTAGCTTATATGGAAGGACTGAAGCATAATTTGATAAGCATCAGTCAGCTATGTGATGAAGGCTATCAGGTGACTTTTAGCAAAGCATTATGCAAGATCAAGTCAGAGGACAACACAACTGTGTTGACAGGTAAAAGGAAAGGTAACATCTATCTAGTAGATTTTCTTTTAACAGATGTAGACATTTCACTATTCAATTCTATTTGTAGACCTAATATATTATGGAATAAGAGACTAGGACACTTAAACCTTAGAACTATTGCTAAGCTATTCAAGGATAACCTTGTTAGAGGACTACCTTCTGGCCCCTACAAGAAGGAAGGACTCTGCAAAGCTTGTCAATTAGGCAAGCAAACTAAAAATAGTTTTAAGTCACTTAATAAGAGTGATTCACCTAGGATCTTGTATCTGTTACACAAATCTTTTTGGACCCATTACAGTACAAATCCTAGGAGGGAAATCTTACACCTTAGTAGTTGTAGATGACTTCTCTAGATTCAAATGGGTGTTCTTTCTGAGGAAGAAGTCTGATAACTTTAAGTGTTTGACAGAGTTTCTCAAATGTATACAGATTGAGTTCAATACTCACATTGCCCTGATCAAAAGTGATCATAGGACAGAGTTTGATTCTCTTCTTATGCAACAGTTCTGTCGGAGTGAAGGGATCAGGCATACTTTCTCAGCTCCTAGAACTCCTCAACAAAATGGGGTAGCTGAAAGGAAAAAAATAGAACCCTTATTGAATCTACCACTACATTGTTGTCAGATGCTCACCTTCCTCTATCTTTTTAGGTAGAGGCAGTGAACACCTCCAACTATGTGCTAAACTAAAGGGAAAGACTCCCTATGAATTACTCAAAGGGAAGAAACCTAAAGTTGATTATTTTAGAGTTTTTGGCTGTATTTGGTATATACATAATAATGACAAGAGATATTTAGCAAAATTTCAAGCTAAAGCTAATGAAGGAGTGTTTCTGGGATACTCCATGATCAGTAAGGCTTATAGGGTTTATAATAAATCATCTCTAAAAATTGAAGAATCTGTTCATATATCATTTGATGAATCTAACATGTCTTTCAAGGAGAAAAACACTTCTACCATAGAACCTTTGCAGGAACATTCTCTTGTTGAAGACTTGAACAAGTTACAGGTCACTCAAAAAGAGGAAAGGAGTGAAGATGAATAAAGCATTCAACATATTGAAGAAAAACAACTTGAAGAGCCAGTTGTTGCACCACAAGAGGAAACAACAACACAGGTTGGTGAACAATCAACACCCCCTGTTGATTTAGTAACATTAAGAGACCATCCAATTTCCCAAATAATTGGAGACATCTCAGCTGGTGTGCAAACCAGAAATCAGTTCAACCAAAACCTGTTGCACACTTGCTTCCTATCTCAAATTGAACCTCAGTCCATTCAAGATGCAGAGCAAGATCCACACTGGATCATTGCAATGCAAGAAGAGTTGCATCAATTTGAAAGGAACAAAGTTTGGGAAATATTGCCAAAGCATAAGGATCACTCCATTGTTGGAACAAAGTGGGTGTTCAGAAACAAACTAGATGATCAAGGAGTAATTGTAAGGAACAAGGCAAGGCTAGTTGCTCAAGGATATTCTCAAGAAGAAGGCATAGTCTATGACCAGACTTTTGCACCAGTTACAAGATTGGAAGCCATCAGAATTTTCTTAGCTTATGCAGCACACAAAGGCTTCAAGGTATATCAGATGGATGTAAAGAGTGCATTTCTAAATGGAGACATCAAAGAAGAAGTATATGTCAGACAACCTTCAGGTTTTATCTCTCCAACCCATCCTGATTATGTTTTTAAGCTGAACAAAGCATTATATGGTCTCAAGCAAGCTCCTAGATCATGGTTTGAGACCCTAGCATGCTTCCTTTTGGAAAATGGATTTATAAGGGGTAGAGTAGACCAAACTCTTTTCATTAGAACCCATAAGTCCCATACCCTACTAGTACAGATTTATGTAGATGATATTATTTTTGGTTCAACAGATTCAAAATTGTGCAGAAGGTTCTCCAACCTAATGCATTCTAAATTTGAAATGAGTAGCATGGGTGAGCTATCCTTCTTTCTAGGATTGCAAGTCAAACAACATGCTGAAGGCATCTTTATTTCTATAACCAAGTATGCAAATGAATTGGTTAAGAAATTTGGCATGTCTGAAGCATCTTGCATGAAAACACCCATGTCTACTAATATTGTATTGGATGCTGATGAACATGGGAAACCTGTTGATCAGACAACATATAGAGCAATGATTGGCTCTTTACTGTACCTTACAGCCAGTAGACCAGATATAATGTTTGCTACATGTATATGTGCTAGGTTCCAAGTAAGACCTAGAGAGTCACACCTAACACTAGTAAAGAGGATTCTCAGGTATGTTAAAAGTTGTCCAAATCTAGGTCTCTGGTATCCAAAAGACTCAGCATTTGAATTAACTGGATTTTCTGATGCTGATTATGCTGGATGCAGAATTGATAGGAAAAGCACCAGTGGAACTTGTCAGTTTCTTGGTGACAGACTTGTCTCTTGGTTTTGCAAGAAACAAACTTCTGTGTCAACTTCAACTGCTGAAGCTGAATATATGGCTGCAAGCAGTTGT
Organism: Platanthera guangdongensis; assembly: GCA_039583875.1. Taxonomy (NCBI): domain Eukaryota; kingdom Viridiplantae; phylum Streptophyta; class Magnoliopsida; order Asparagales; family Orchidaceae; genus Platanthera; species Platanthera guangdongensis. The sequence continues at coordinate 56,404,545 of CM077163.1, forward strand.
TGTTCACAAATCTTATGGATTCAAAACCAACTCCTAGACTATGGCTACAACTTAGAGAAGTCAAAAATCTTTTGTGATAACACCAGTGATATTTCTATTGCTCAAAATCCAGTCCTCCATAGTAGGACAAAACACAGAAATTAGGTATCACTTCTTAAGGGATAATGTTGAGAAGAATAAAATTGAACTTCAATATATCCCAACTGATTAACAAAGGGGAGATATTTTCACCAAGCCCTTGGATGAAAAGAAACACACCTTCCTAAATCAGTTAGGAATGTTAGATGGAGGAAGTCTAAAATAATATCCAAGATTTTAAAAGTTTAAAAATTGACCAAGACTAGGCAAACATCTTGATTTTTCTTAGTGTCTAGAGTGTCTTTCTGGTCTCTGAACTGCGCTCGACGATTTTCCCTCAGATCGTCGAACGAAGATCGACGATTTCTGAAATAGTCGAACTGAGTTCAGCGCTTCTCAGATAGTCTGAACTATCTCTTCCGGTCAACGATCGTCGAACGGCGCTCGATGATTTTGTTCTCTGAACGATCGTCAAACAGAGCTCGACGCCCTCCAATATCGTCGAACGGAGATCGACGATATTGAAGACTCTTCAGATTCCTTTAGAAGCCCCGATCGTCGAACTGAGTTCAACGATCTTTACTTTTCTGCGTTGAACCCTAATATAAAATTCATTTTTCGTCGTCGTTCTCCTTTTGCGCTTTCGGTTTCTCTGCAAAAAATTCTCTTTCCCTCCAAACATTTCTACACTTGGTCGTTTTGTTTGTTGATTTTTGCAGGTAACCATGGCCGTTTCTATTGCTTTTCTAGCCGCAATGAAATTCGATGCTGGATTTGACATTGACATGGAGTCTTTCAGCACCACTGATCAAGTCTTTTAAGATATTCTAGAACTATTCAAGGAGCAGAAACTTGCTACCATCATGACCCCCAGGATCAAGCTGCCTGCTGATGAGATTAAGGAGTGGGTCTACACTGCCCACAACCAGGATCAAAAGACAATAGTTGGTTCAATTTCTGGAACCCAGAATGGGTCACTCTGAGGCTAACCCTAGCAAGCTGCTGAAGAAGAACCTAGCTATGGAATACAGGTTCTTGGCTGATGTAGTAGGCAAAGTTTTGTTGGCCAAGCACTCGGCACATGATACTATTTCTAGGTATCAGCTGTGCTTGATGGGAGCCATTGTGGACAAGAAGCAATTGAACTAGGGAGAGGTCTTCTTTGACCTGATTAAGAAGAAAATCAATAAGAACTTTGTGAACTTTTGGAGGATCCTAGGGCTCTTTCTGCAGAACAGATGCCCTGCATTGCTAGTCTCTTGTGGGATACATATTAATGCATTAAAGAGACTGTCGTGTGCCCTATTTAGCAAATGGGATAGGCAGATAACAAAGCCCAGCAGGCCCTCTGCAAGCACACCTTCAGGCACCAGGACTGTAACAGTCACTTCCACTCAAGTCTGTGCCCCTGTAGATGACTTGCCTGCTGCTGCTTCTCCTCCTCCTCCAATTTCATCTCCTCCAGTTCCATCCATCATTCAAACTCCATCCACCATCATCATCTCCAGCCCTTCTCCAACATCAATTTCATCTCCAATTCCAACTCTACCAGTCACAGAAGAAATCTTCCATCCATTATATTCCTACCCTCAACCAGACATTGAAACATCATCCACCATTCCATCTTTCAATCTTCTTGATGATTCCTTCATGGATGATTCACCCTCATCTCCTCCTGAGCTACCCTCCTCATCAACATCATACCAACAACTTCTCCAAGAAATTATTGATCAACCCACCTTCACACCCTCTATCTCAATCCCACTATCTTCCAGCTTCACTATACCCTCACCTCAACCATCACTCCTACCATCCACCAGCTCTCCACCACCAGCACCTGTTGCTCCACCGCCATCCTCTGCCTCTGCTTAATTACCTGCTGAGCAAGTAGATATTCCAGCCCTAGCTGACCAGTTAAATGAACTGCTAGCCCCCAGGCTATCTCTTCTATTGGAGACCTCCTTGGCTCCATTACTTCATTCAGTGGCAGCCCTTTCTTCCTAGCTATCCTCCCTATTTCCTCAGGCAATCCCTTCATCAGTGTGCCTTGATCCAACCTTATCTGAATCCAGGCAGGGTGAGATGCCTAATGAAGTTGTGAGATTGCCTGCTGCTATTGTTTCAGTTCCTGCTGCTGCTACTGCTGTTTCCCCAACTCAAACTCCAGTTCCACCTCTAGTTGCAATCTTTTCAGTAGACCTTCGGTCCCTGCTCTCAGATTTTGATTCCATTTATTTCAGTTGTCTTCCATAGAAAGTTGCAGTCCACCCCTCAAAGGATCTTTCCAAGGCCATTGTGCCCTTCTCATGTTGTGACACCAGCATTATTCATTCATTCATAAATACAGTTTATACTGATGAGACTTCTAGTTCCAGTGATGATGTTGCTATTCCTGCTGAAAGTATTGTTGATGTTTCTGTTGCTGCTGCTGATATTGTTGATACTGCTGATGAGTTAATCTCTAAGGATATGTAGATGATAGAGGCACATGATTTTGAGCCTTCTATTTTTGCTGATGATATTCCTGCTGTTGCTGATGTTGTTCTATCTGAAAGTGTTTTATCTGAAACTACTGCTGCCCCAACTGCTGCTGATATTACTGCTGCTACACCTTCTAAGAGTGTTGCTCCAGAAAACTTTGTGTCTGTTGTTACAACTGCTGCTACAACTTCTATTGCTATTAGTGTTGTATCTGCTGCTGTCACCACTGCTGTTTCAACTACTCCAACTCAACTTCAGAAAGAATATATGAAAAAGATTGATGCTCTATATGATGAGCAAAGTTCTGAAAGTGATGAATTCAGGACTGATTCTGATGACTCCCATGCCACTATTGCCAGGAAGAGAAAGGCAGGAGCAAAGCCATGAAAAGAGTACCTCCAGCCAAAGTTAAGGACACTAATGACATTCCATATTACATTGTTCATGACTGCCCCATTACTGAGCATTGGATGCAGTATTCCAAGAACCAACTTAAAGCCATGAAGAAGAAGAAGAGGAAGTATGGGAAAGCATCTTCCCAGTTTCATCATTCTCATCCTCCTCCACCACCTCCTCCTGATGCAGGTGCAGGTGGAAGATCAGCTGCTCAACCTCATGCTAAAAGCTAAATCCCCTATCAGCCTCATGCCAGATCTTATTATAGGGGAAGCCAGTCCATAGGTTCTCAATCTAGAAGAGGAAGTTACAGAGGAAACCAAAGGGAATTCCAAGTTTATTCAAAAGGTTATTCAAGGCAACATCCTTACTCCATGGAAGGACAAGCTTCATCAGACACAACTTCAGGTCCTTTTCCCTATAAGCTAAAAGAAGTAGTCTCCTCCAGAGCTCCTCAAGATAATCCATCCAACAGATATGAGCCTCCAAGGCCCTTTGAGGATCCTGAAAATAACCCTACTGCTTGGACTGCCAGGATGAAAGAGCTAGCTTCCCTGGATCAAACTAAGAAAGCTAAAGAGCAAGGCAGAGATTCTTCCAACATTACTACTTTGTCTGAACAAAGAAAGAAAGAATTGGAAAGATATGGCTCAAGCAAATTCTTTGACTCTGATAGATATATGGAGCTGCATCCTGAAGCTGTAGTTCCAAGGCCCAAACAGCAAACCTCTTTAGGTACAGCAGATGACAGAAGGTCAAAGAAAGAAGCTCTCAATCCAAATAAAGAAATCAAACTTATAAAGAGCAAGGAGAAAGAATAATTATGTAAGGTGACAATCATTCTGAATTCTGAATTCTGTCTGAGATAATATATATCTGTGGTTCTGCAATGTCCTGCTTATTGCATTTCTGTATTCTTGCTTTGTATGTTGTTATTTAATTTTTCCAAGTTCTGTAAATAGTAATCCTAACCCAAATAGGGGGAGATTGTTGGAACACCCTATTACTAATTTAGGTCAGGATCACTATGTCTTTAGGAAACCTGTTTTTGACCTCCTGTATAGATCTAAAGGTCAATTAGAATTGAGTCTAAGGGTTAGTACTTAGGTTTGGAAGCTGCCCTCAAGACCAAGGATTTTCAGTTTAGAGACTAAGTCATATCGTCGAGCTAAGTACGATGAATCGTCGAACTCCAATCAACGATGGTCTAGCTCAACTTCGACGGATCGTCGAACTCCATTCGACGATCACTGAGCTTAACTTCAACAAATCGTCGAACTCCATTCGACGATCTTCGAGCTCAGTTCAACGATCTTGACTCCAGTGTTGATTCTCTATCTCTGAGCTCAGTTTGACGATAGTTGAGCTCAGATCGATGATCTCTGTTGCTGTATAAGTCCAAATCGCTGAGCTCAGTTCGACAATAGTAGAGCTCAGTTCGACGTTTTTCTGATGAGTTAAAGGATTTTAAAGATTCAAATTCAGAACAGTTAAGGAGTTATTCAGCAATTAATTCAGAAGATTTTCTAGCCGTTTTCATTTATTCTGGACCAAGTTTCAAGGGATTATCAAGGAATGTTTCTTTGGACTTTCCCCCAGAAGACATTTGCAATTAAGGATGCAATTAATGACAGGCTAACGGCTATTCTTGACAGAGGATGATTTTCTATTTAGAACCAGGGAATAAAACTTAAGATTTTTGAATCTCTCAGAACAGACAGCACAGATAAGCAGAACAAGAAGAACAAGAACAAAACATTCTCTGTCTCAAAGAATTCATACAAGAACACACACCAAATGAGATCAACAAATCTGAAATCTTCAGATCCCATTTGATTCAAGTGTTCAAGGCCAACATCATTCAAAGACTCCAGACACCTAACATTTCAGCTGTTGCTGAAATCATCAATTGCTGGAGATCAAATTTCTGAAGGCCTATCACCCTACAGCAAAGCTTCTTTTCCTGAACATCTCAAGAACTCAGGGGGAGCTTTGACACCATCAAATCCACATAGTCTTCTCAGCTGCTTTGAGAAAGAGAAGACTTCCATAACTCTCTCATCCCCATCTCTGTAAAGGGTTTTTCAAACTCCCTTCAAAAGATTGAGCTTGGTTTTTGAGTACCTTGTCAAAAGCTCATTGGTGGCAAGACACCTGATCAAAAAATCTGGTTTGGTTTTTGAGCCCCTTATCAAAAGCTCATTGGTGCCCAGGACACCTGATCAACTCATCCTGCAGTGGATTCCTACCTAGGGTGGTAGAAGAGTGGATGTACCCAAGTTTAAGGGAACCACTATAGCTTCTTGTGTCTTCTGTCCTGCTTGTCTTTTTTTTTGTTTCTGGCTGTGATTGTTTTGTGATTAGTTCGGATCTGTGATTAATTTCTTTTGTAGGTTATTTTGTGATTAGATTGAATATTTGCTTCCCTGTTCACTCAGATTACAACAACTGTTGTAAAAAGTTTTTAAGCACCATACTCTATTCACCCCCCTCTAGAGTATTTTAGATCTAGCTGCACTTTCAGAAAATACCCCGAGAGGCCGTCGAGAAAACAATAGAAGCTATGGCCGAATAATCGTTCTAAAATTTGATCGATGAATGGTAAGGGAAAATGATCCTTACGGGTGGCGTCATTTAACTTACGATAATCTATATACATTCGCCACCCACTCACCGTCCGTGTCTGGAATAATTCATTATTCTCATTACTAACTACTATTATCCCACCCTTTTTTGGTACTACCTGGACTGGGCTAACCCACTTACGATCAGATATAGGGTAGATAATTTCTTCATCTAATAATTTCATATCCTCTCCCATAACTACTTCTGTCATGTTGGGGTTTATATGGCGCTAAGGTTGTATAGAGTTATGTGAATTATCTTCCATTAAGATTTTTTGAGTGCAGAAAGATGGGCTTATGCCCTCGATATCAGATATCTGCCAAGAAATAGCTCGATGATGCTTACGTAAAACTAAAAGGAGTTCATCATTTTGCACATCTGTGAGGTAGGCCGAAACTATGACAGGCAGCTTGGAGTCCTTTTCTAAGAAAGCATATCTAAGATGCTCGAGTAGTTCTTTCAATTCCAGGGTAGGCGGGGGGGGAGGGGGGAGGGGTTCTTCATACGAGGTTTTAGAAATTCTTTCTTTTTCAAAAACTATGTCCTCGTAGACTTTTTTATGTGTAAAATTAAAAGAGGTGGGGCTAGCGGCCATGGCGGCTTCTTGCAGCGATGCAGTTGGAAGAGTAGAAGAGGAACAAAAAATCAGAAAATTCTTTTTCAAATTCAGAGAGGTGATAGGAGGATTCGTCACTTAGGTGTAGCGATTCAGTTGGAGGAGTAGAAGAGGAACAAAAATCAGAAAAATCTTTTTCAAAGTCAGAGAGACGGCAGGAGGATTCTTCACTTAGGGCATTTGTGAAAAAACAAGAGTCATCATTTGCTAGGGTGTTCTTCATCGAGGGGGTGATAGAGAAAGTTACTTCGTCATCACCTACGCTAAGGAAGATCTTACCATTGCTTACATCAATGATGGCTCGAGAGGTTGCAAGGAAGTGTCGTCCAAGGATTAGGGGAACCTCGACGTCTTCTTTGATGTCCAATATGACAATGTCTACCGGGAAGATGAACTTGTCGACTTTAACTAGGACATCCTCCATGATTACTAACGAGTACTTGACAGATCTATCGGATAGCAGAATACTCATGCGTGTGGTGTTGAGGTTACCAATTCCTAACTTCTTATACAACGAGAGGGGCATCGGGTTAATACTCGCACCTAAGTCGGCTAATGCGTGCATGATAAAAAGATCACCAAAGACACACGGAATAGAAAAACTACCCAGGTCACAGATTTTCTTTAGTAAACCATTTGTCAAGACCCCCGAGCACTCGACATTTAACGTGACATCCGAAAGGTTCTCTAACTTCTTCTTGTTGGTCAGGAGGTCCTTAAGATACTTAGCGTACTTCGGAATCTGGGATATCACTTCGTGAAAGGGCAGATTTATGTTGATTTGTTTAAACATTTCTAAGAAATGGGTGTATTTTATTGTCCTGATGTTGTTTATTAAGTTCAAAAGGGTATGGCGGGGTTGGATTATTTTTAAAGGTGGGTGGTGGAGTGAGTTCTTTTTCTAACACAGGGGTGATAACTTCTTCGGTAGAGGGTGGAATTTTTAAAACGGGAGGAGAACTTTGATTTTTTAAAATGGGAGCGGAGCTTGCCTCGGGCTCTTCACATACCACACCGGGAACTTGCTTCCCAGTCCGAAGAGTTATATCTTTTGCTTTCTCTCTCAGGTTGTGCTCGGTTTTGGAAGAAAGAGACCTTGCGGGTCGCTCAGAACTTTGTTTTACGAGTTGTCCTACTTGATTTTCTAGACTTTTTACGGACCAGGTTAAGGTTCTTATAGTAGCGTCATTTGTGGCGATATATTTAGAAAGTAACTCCTCCAAGCTTGGAGGTTTTGGAATGTTCTGAGGAGGTGGAGGCGGTACAGAAAAATCATTTTGTGGTGGTGGGTGCATTGCGTTCGATGGATTACTCCATGAAAAATTCAGGTGATTTCTTAAAGCAGGATTATAACTATTTGGAAAAACAAAACCAGGAGGATGAAAATTCGCAGCAGAAAATTATTGAAAGTATTTATAGGCATATTATTATTAACAAAATCTAAGTGTTCTGGAGGAGGAGTTGTAGATTCTCATACCTGAGGGGCGGAGGCAGCAGTCATCTCCGTAATTATTTTGCTTAATATTTCTACTTGTAGAGCTAGATATGAGACATTGTCCACTTCAAAGATACCTACAGGTTTCTTTGGGCGGGACCTAGTCACATTCCACTGGTAGGTGTTCATGGCCATGTCCTCAAAAAGCTCAAGAGCTGCTTCCAGGGTCTTATGGTTTAAAGTACCGCCAGAAGCTCCGTCTATCATTTGCTTTGTACTTTGATTTAGCCCAGTATAAAATGTCTGCACTTGTAACCATACAGGCAGAGAGTGATGTGGGCATCATCTTAATAATTCTTTAAATCTTTCCCAAGTTTAATAAAGGGTTTCGGAGTCTATTTGTCAAAAGGTAGAAATGTCGTTCCTAAGTTTTGCACTTTTAGCTGGCGGAAAATACTTCGCCAAAAAATTTTTCAGTTAATTGAGTCCAGGTTGTGATTCTATTTTTAGGTAGAGTGTTTAGCCACTGCTTAGCCTTAGTTCTAAGGGAGAAGGGAAATAATCTTATCCTAATAGCATCATTTGTGACACCATTTATCTTGAAGGTGTAACAAATCTAAAGAAAGCTTGCTATATGTGCATTCGGATCTTCATCTTGAAGTCCGTCAAATTGCACATACTGCTGCACCATTTGAATTATGTTAGGCTTCAGTTTGAAGTTATTATTTTCTAGTGCAGGCCGAACTATGCTAGATTCAGTACCCTCGAGATTCGGTCGTACATAATAAGACATAGGCCTTTGCACGACTTCCTCCACGTGGGGTTCTTCCATTCTTAAAGTAGAAAATGACTCGGAATCCTCAACCTGTATTTGGAAAGTAGTGCCTTGAAATCACGATCTTCTCCAAAGAGTATGCTCAACTTCGTGGTCCAGGTCCAAAATATCTGGCGGATTTCTGCGGGTCATACACTAGAAGAAGAGAAGAGAAGAAAGAGAAATAAAAAAAACTAGAAAAAGAGAGTTAATAATTTTTTTGAAATAGAATTTTTTTTAAGCTATGTTTTAACTCCCGAACTTCCCAAGGGCTACCCGGTGAAGGGTTCGTAAGATACAAGACAAGATAGAGGCACTTCAATCCGCTTTGACCTTTTCAAGAGATTTAGGTGGTGTAGAAAAATTTTGAAGCGGGTTTCTATTAAGAGCGGTAATAAAAATTTTTTGATTTCAAAATTTTGTATAAGGAGGATAATAAAGAGAAATGACAAAATTAATAGGTTCATGTTTTCAATTTATCAACGAAAGTTGCTCCCCGGCAATGACGCCAAAAACTTGATGGCCTGGCCGACACTTAAGAAAAGAGAGCAGCCAAACTAGTAATCCAATTAGGCAAGTATACCTATCGAACTGTAGCAAGGGGACAAAAGTGTCGTATTAAAATCCGGGAACTGTTGAGTAAGCTTACTCACATGAAGGCTATTTTTTTACCGACGGAAATCAAAGGTTAAAAGAAAACTAAATGCCCTAAAGGAAATATTGCATAAAAAAGAGGACTACATGTAATAAGAATAAAGAGAGCATAAAAGAATCGATTACACTAAGGGTTAGAACGATGCGAAGGAAATGCACTCGATCAAGAATCACCTCGTCAAGAGTCGATTAAAAACACGATAAATAAACCTAAGCTTAATAGGGTAAAGGTCCTTGACCGTGGAGGTTCCTAAAGCTTGAACATGCTTCTCTCGAAGTCGTGCCCAACTGAGTTTAGGAAGGTCTGACCGACTCTCATCTAAATCGAAGGCCTAATGCCCGCTTTACGCGGTGAACCCCACTATTGGATTTTATTCCAATCCAGGAGATTTGGATGTCTGGCTCTCTCGAGGGGTGCGTACAACTCCCTTTACTCTAGAGTGCTGACTTTAATCTATCGGCCTCTCGGCTAGCTAAGAATGAAAGCCAAGGTGAAGAATATATATCGATGATATATCTCCAACCCATGATAAATCAAAAGTAATTAAAGGCTAAACCCTAAAAAAAAGGTAATCTCAAAGCATCATAACTTAATCACTCGAACCTCGGATCATCAAGATCGAGTACAAGGAGGATTAGTTAATCATGGTGAAGTGGAGGAGGGGGAATGAGTAGTAAAGCATAAAGAACACAAGGTAAGAAAGAGAGCAAACAACACTTTTTATATTAATCTAAAAGAGAGCTTACAACTTGGAAATGAAAATTACAAGTGCAATCAAAATTGAAATCCTATTCTAGCCCTACTATTAGCAAATAAAGCAATTACAAAAGCTACTACAAAAGCTTAAACTAAACTAGAATTAGGAAAAACTAAAATGAGAAAGAGAGAGAGAGAGAGAGAGAGAAAGCATGAAAAACTTCATAAAATAAAAGGGCAGTACTTCCTTACACACTCCAGAAAACTATATGGACTCAAGGATGGGGGGGGGGCTGAATTTATAGAAATTCTAGAGGAGGTGACACGGCCGTGTTGGTGGCCGTGTGTCGTGCTAGTTGACATCGGGCTCTGGTTCTGGCGGGAAATGATCAGTCATGCAACACCGACTGGCGGGCACGCCCATGCTGACATGGCCAACGCCACGGCCGTGCTGGTGGTCGTATTGGTGGTCGTGTCCTCTGCGGTTGATGGGCTTCGGCGGGGGGGGGGGGGGGGGGGGGGGGGGTGCATTAATGGCGGGCTGCATGCTCTGAGGAGATGGAAACACGCCTGGAAACACGACCGTGTGGGTGGTCTTGTCCTGCTATAAAAATTCATCAACTCCTGTGACACGGTCCATGTTGACACGGCCAGCTAACACGGCCAGAGACACGGCCAGCGACACGGCCGTGGTGTAGGCCGTGTCCTGGTCATTATGAACTCTGGACTTTCCTCTGGTGGTTGATTCTTTGGGAACAGGTGACATGCCCCATGACATGGCCGTGTGGGTGGCCATGTCAGGTCATTTTCGGTGAAAATTGAGAAAACCTGCAAAAGAGCACAAAAACATTAGTGGCATAAATAAATACAAGAAGAACGGATATATAAGCTAATAAGATAAGATTTGCACAATAGAAGACCTAAACAAATCTCTAATAGCTTAAATACAAAACACACTATCATAGCTCCAAGTCCTCCTAAAGCTGCTGTGGAAACTCAACACGCGTGGGCTTAGATATAGAAAGGGGATCGAGAAATAAAGGAGGCGAAAAGCTAAAATAATCAGAAATAGTGGGAGTGGTCCCGGTCTCACTCCCAGCAGGATCCAAACATAGATCACCGTCGGTGTCATATGAGTCATAGAGAGGGGAATCCGAGAGCTCGAGGTCCTCGGTGGTGGTTTGGACCTCCTCATCCAATAAGGAAGTGAAAACTTTCTCATCAGAAAGGATCTCCTCATCAACACACCTCGGTGAGTCCACATGTTCCAAGACGTAATACTTTTCATTAATGAAAATAATATCCTCGTCACACATGGGCACATCCTCAGGTTCATAATCACAATCCGGCCTAACATCGCCAACCGACTCACTAAAAATAGGGATAGATAATTCTTGCAAAGAAGGCGGAAGTCACTCATAATATAAGAATGTCCATACAAACTTATTTGATGAAGATCTTGTGTATGGAGTGTAATGCATTGATATGAATGACTTATGATGATGCACCCATACTCACACACATATAATTGATATGTCAACACAAATTTGAAGTTCCCACTTTTTGAGTAGGTAAATAACCTCATAGGATCCATCTGTTGTGGCAAGACGGTTGTAACGCCCCCGATTTTTTTTCCGATGATTTTATTTGTTTGGGCAACGTCAGATTTATGACGTCGTGGCGTTACTTTTAACGTCGATTTGACGGCGCAATGCCGTTAAGGCATTTTTGCGTCCGTGCGGTCGAGTAGGCCGAATTCTATTTAATGGGAAGATTTTGCATTTGGAATTTAAGTTAAGTAATTTTGGACATGCTCGTCAAGTTTCATCGCAATCCGAGCATTTTTGGAGTCCCGGCGCGCGATTGAAGTTTTGGATTGTTTTTGTTTGCCGTATACTTCGAAGATTAATATCTTGGGAATGGCTCGTTGGATTCTGGTTTTGATTTTGTCGTTAGATTTGTAGCATTATTGTTCACCTTCGGTGCAAGTTTTGTTTAATTCGGCTCTTGTTTGGGCTTCTGTGCTGAGTCTTCTCGAGAAGCTATGGTTCTACTCGATTAGCCCGTTTTACATTTTACTCGGGCGCCATTTTGAGGGTCCAAATGGCGTTGTATCAAAAATCGGTCAACATGCAATTCGTTCGTCTCGACGATATCTATAACTTTCATGTTGACGACTTTTCGAATTTAAGCCGTTTTGAACCCCTAATTCTGTTGTTTCTGCAATAACTCAAGTGGTGAGCTGCTACTCGAGTATATGCTGCTTCTACTCGAGTAATTCATGTTTTAACTCGAGTAATGAGCCTCTACTCGAGTATATTATGTCACTACTTGAGTAGGTATGTTACTACTCGAGTACGTATGTTGTTACTCTAGTAGGTATGCTGTTACTCGAGTAGGTATGCTGCCACTCGAGTAGGCTGTTTCGTTTTACGTTCAGACATAGTTTTGAGGGTCAAAACGGCGTCGTATCAAAAAATGGTCAACATGAAATTTGTTCGTCTCAATGAGATCTACAACTTACATGTTGTCCATGTTTCATTTTGAAGTAGTTTTAAACCCATAATTTCATTTGTCCGCTATAACTCGAGTGGTGAGCTGCTACTCGAGTATATGCTGCTTCTACTCGAGTAATTCATATTTTTACTCGAGTAATGAGCCTCTACTCGAGTATATTATGTTACTACTCGAGTAGGTATGTTATTACTCGAGTAGGTTTGTTACTACTCGAGTAGGTATGTTGTTACTCGAGTAGGTATGCTGCTACTCGAGTAGGTATGCTGCCACTCGAGTAGGTATGCTGCCACTCGAGTAGCCTGTTTCTTTCTGCGTTCAGAGGCCGTTTTGAGGGTCAAAATTTGCATCGTATCAAACAATGGTCAACATTAAATTTGTTCGTCTCGACGAGATCTACAACTTTCATGTTGAATACTTTTTGATTTGAAGTCATCCTAGACCTCTAGTTTGGGTTCCCGCAAAACTGCTCGAAATAAACTGTTTTTGACAAAACTTTTTATAAACATATATATAAATATATATATTTTCACTTAGGTTTTAGAACCGAACTTCATCTTCTCCGATTCTTTCCTCCCGAACCAGAGTGGCGAGCGAGAGAGAGAGAGAGAGAGAGAGTTCTTTTTCGTGAAACTTCCGGTGGCCGCCGACGTTGCTCCGGTGCTCAAAATCTTCATCCAAACATAGATCCGGAAAGCTCTCGCCGAGAGCTACGCCCTCGTGGTAATTTCTTCCCCGTTTATTGAGATTTATCATTAGGGTTTTTCGGCCCAAACCTCTATTTTGGCCATTTTTTGTCTAGATTTCAACTTCTGCCGCATCTTTTTTGCCCCGACCTACGACGTGGAGTGATTCGGTGGATTTTTCCGGTAAAAAACCAAGGCAAGTGGTGGTTTCTCCTCTTTTCTCCGTGTCTTATCCGAGGTATTTGTGTTGTGTTTTTTTGGGTTTCTTGAATGCGGGTGTTCGAGTACCTCAGCAGTATTCCAATAGTGCTGCAGTGTTTGTTGCCTGAAGCGGGTGTTAGTGGACGATATGGTTGATCCACGCAGTGTTGTGTGTTTATAAGAGTGACCACTGTGGAATTTACCGGTTTTTGGATCTCTGCGCTATATGGTGGAGAGCATGAGACTCCCTCGCAGTTAGACGGATTGTAATCCGTTGTTTTGGGTGGTGTGTCAAGAGTGACCACTTGCCTGCGTTTTTGGGTGGTGTGTCAAGAGTGACCACTTCGTCGTGATTATGGGTAGGGTTGACCACAGGTGCCTAATGAAGGTTTTGTTTTTTTTTTATTCTAGGGAAATATTTATGTAGTCAACTTATAGCCATGTGCGTCTGGTGTACTCTTGTGGAACGTGGAAGTCACGTGGGAGTTCTCTTCTGTTGATGCCCTGTTTCTTTTGTACTTTGCTTTAATACTTTTGGTCTTGGGCTGGTACCGCTGTTGACCTTTTTTATTTGGCTTATTACTTTTTCCTGCCACTACTTGTACCTTCTTGCAGAGGTGTTCTGTCTTTGGAATGCCTCAGGTTCAGAGTTGTAGCAGGTAGAGTGCTGGTTTTGGAGTTTCTGGCGGCAGTGTTGGCCGTGGTTATTGCCTCGTCTAGCGAGGTACTTTGTTGGTTTTTTTTAGTTTTACTAGTTCAGACATACTTTTGTTCGTGAGTTTGTGTCAGTTTTTTGTTGGCGCCCACTGATTTTTTTAGTTGTTGATACTTGCTAGCTGCTCATTTATTTAAAAGTGGATGTGGTTTTACTTGCTCTTGGGAGGATTTATGCTAGGATACATGTTAGGTATTTTCAACTATAAAATCTACTACTATTACTTCACACATTACATGATTTGAAACTCTAACCCGTTATTTTTAGCGACCGTAAAAGCTTATCTTTCCTACTATAATAAATTTAAAGTTCTGCATGGCATGAGTTGTCCTTTGGGGCGTTTTATTCTCATGTAGGATGTTTGAGTCAATATAAACAAGTATTTTTTTTCAGCGCGATAACCATATTTTGATTCGTAGACTAATGAGCCACTAAGCCGAGGGATACGGCTAACTGTTGCACTTAACTGATTTTCCTTAAAATAACTTAAAGGATCTTTCTCCATGATTAAGTAGGTTTTGCCTGAGCGTCCGCAGTTATCCCCTGCTAACGTGGCATCATGACACGCATTTTCCCTTACTCTGAAGCTATTTATATGGTGAAAATGCGGGTTGTGGTAGTTGGTATCAGAGGGAGGTGCTTGACAATTTGTCGGACAACCTTTCCTTGTTGGTATTAGGTGTTTAGCATCATATCATACACACACCGATATGTCATCAGCACGTATCGGCTGAAGCACGAACACTACACTCATAGCATAACATGAAGTATATGGGGCATATTATGAGTATGTGATGCATAATATGTGTCTGTATAGATCCACCTTAGGGGCAACATGTGAGGGTTATGTAGTATGGGATACATAACTCCTCCCACATGAATGCGACTAGCACGTTTTTTTTTCATTGCATGAGATTGTCATGTAGTATGGGATGCATAACATTTTCATGCGTACGTCGCTCATAACATGCATTATGGCCTTTTTAGAATGTAGCACAATCATGCATAGCATAACATTGCATAAGCACAACATGCCAAGCTAAAGATTGCGGGATGACCTATGTACACACATGGTTTTAAATCAGAAAATGAATATAAAAACATGCATTCATGTCATAGGCACAGAGTCAATAGGATGAGAGGATATCATCCTAAGTAGGACATAGCATCATTATAAAATCCCAGAGCAAGTTGCCGCATAAGCAAGTGTCTTTAAGTATGGTATGTTCTGAACTAGTTGTGTGGCTTTGTTGTAAGCGAGATTTTGATGAGTTGTTCGTTTGTTTTTTTTTAGAAATGCCGCCAAAGCATCCTGCGACGAGGTCGACTCCCCAGTCGGAGGGTGAGCATCAGGTTCGCAAAGCGATGCGCTTATCGAGAGTCTGCGTCAGAGAAATGAGGCTCTGTCAATGCAAGTAGTGTGATGATGCAATCCAAATTGTTGTCAGTCCTTGTTGTCTGCCGCTCCCGCGCAGCAATCCTTAGTGCAGAGACTGCCTGTGCCAAGTTGTGCCCGATTCCCTGCTTGTCTTGGTGGCCCCGATGGTGATACCCACAGAAATGAATTTCATATCGCACTTCCAAAGATTGGGACCTCCCACCTACGACGGGAGTGCTGACTTTTATGATTTTAGATGATTGGATCATCTCCATCGAGGAGATGTTTTCATATTCTGGAAATCTACAAGCCGCGGAGTGATGATTGCAGCCTATCAGTTAAAAGGTCTGGCGAAGAGTTGGTGGATTCGGGAAAGAGGGAGCCTGAAAGAACTGTACTTGGGAAACTTTTAAGAAAATTTGCTGAAAACGTTTCTACCCTCGGTCGAGCAAGACCGCCTGATGAATAACTTCCTGCATCTAAAGCAGAGACAGCTCACCGTGAGCGAGTACGAGATTGAGTTTAGCAAACTGAGCAGGTTTGCTCTAGATTTGGTAGCTTTTGAGGAGGGTAGAGTAAAACGTTTCTTGGGAGGACTAAGAAGCGATGTCCAGCAGTTGGCATGCGCTTACCAAGCTGAACGTTATGCTGAAGTAGTGGAAGTCGCTTTAAAAATGGAGGCGATCGAAAACTCCAAGAAAGCGGCTGCTGTGCGGCAAGGAAGGAGAAAAATAAAAGGTGTTGAGGATGGTAGCTCCAGGGCATTTGGCCCTTCATCGAAGAAGAAAAGTAAGGATATGTGCAGCTTCTGTGGTCGACCTAGCCACCCCTACGAAAGGTGCTTCAAGAGAACTGCAACCCTGAAGCTGCATCAGGTGCATGTCATCCAAGGTGCACCCAAGGGAGAGCTTGTGTGCTCGTTCTGTGTAAGGAAGGGTCATGATGTGACTCGTTGCTGGATGAAAGAAAGGGTTTGCTTCCAGTGTGGGCAGAAGGGACACCAGAAGACTTCGTGCCCCCAGGATCAGCCCCACTGCAGCCTGCCCCACTTCGAGCTCTGCCACCTCCGCCAAGCCTGGATAAAGGAAAGGGAAAGCTGAACGTGATGACCAGTGAGGAAGCCCAAACCTCTACGCAAGTGATATCAGGTTAGCCTCAGTTTAATTTATCCATATTAATTATCCTTGTTGCCCTAGTTATTGTTCGTTTAGTTACGTATGTTACGGTTTTAGGGGAGTTTAAGGTGCGGAATAGGTGGGCTCGCGTCCTTTGCGACTCGGGTGCCACCCATTCCTTTGTGGCACGAAGATTTGTTGATAAGAACCGTCTGAGTGTCGACCAATTAGGAGGCTCCTTCAATGTCAAGCTCCGTTCCGGTGATTCGGTGATATCTAACCAAGGAGTTCTAAGATACCCTATTCGTCTTGGCAATTTTCTGGCATATGCGGATCTGATGATTTTGGATCTGTCTGATTTTGACATGATTCTGGGCATGGACTGGTTGTCCAAATATGATGCGGTCATCCAGTGCAAGGCTAAGTGATTGGATTTCAGAATGGACGACGGACAACCTATGAGCGTCTATGGATTTCAGGACAGAGTTTCTCCTGTCATTTCTGCAGTACGTGCTTATCGTGCTATAGAGTCTGGTTGCGAGGCATTTTTGGTTTCTATTCTGCTCTGGAAATAGCTTTTGTTATGCCACGTCTTGAGGATGTCTCGGTGGTGCGAGAGTTTTCAGATGTCTTTCCTGATAGTCTTCGGGACTTCCTCCTGAAAGGAGATAGAGTTTGTGATAGACCTCGAAGGGCACTCGTCTCATTGCTAAAGCACGTACCGTATGGCTCCGCGTGAGTTGTACGGAGTTGTGTACTCAGCTGATGAGTTGCTGAGGTGTGGTTTTATTAGGCCAAGTACTTCTCCATGGGGGTGCTCCTGTTTTGTTCGTCAAGAAGAAGATGAATCGATGAGACTTTGCATCGATATAGGGAATTGAACAAGGTAACAATTTAGAATAGATATCCCCTGCCAAGGATTAATGATTTGTTTGACCATTGCATGGTAGCTCGGTATTTTCAAAGATCGATCTTCACTCAGGCTACCACCAGTTGAGGATTCGAGAGGCAGATATTCCTCGAACAGCTTTTCGTTCACGACTTGGACATTATGAGTTTCTGGTGATGTCTTTTGGTTTAACCAATGCACCTTCTGCCTTCATGGATTTGATGAATCGGGTGTTTAAGGATTCTTGGACCGATTTGTTATTGTGTTCATAGATGATGTCTTGGTGTATTCTCGCAATGTTGAGGAGCATACTCAGCATTTGCGTCTGGTTTTGTCGACCCTAAGGGATCATAAGTTATATGCGAAGTTGAGCAAGTGTAAGTTTTGGCTACCTCAGGTGTCCTTTCTGGGTCATGTGGTAAGCAAGGACGGTATTTCTATAGACCCGACCAAGATTTCTGCGGTACTGGAGTGGGAGAAACCTTCTACGCCGAAGGAGATTAGGAGTTTCTTAGGCCTAGCTGGCTATTACAAAAGATTCGTGGAAGGATTTTCGGTGTTGTCTGCTCCTCTAACTAGACTTACTCAGAAGAATATTGCTTTCATTTGGAGTGTTAAATGTGAAGAGGCTTTCCAAGAGCTAAAGAAGAGATTATGTACTGCTCCGATTTTAACCTTACCTACTAAAGGAGTTGAGTATGCTTTGTATGTCGATGCGTCACATATCGGACTTGGTTGCGTTTTAATGTAAGATGGTAAGGTGATTGCGTATGGATCGAGACAACTAAAGATCCATGAGAGAAACTATCTGACGCACGATTTGGAGTTTGCTGCCGTAATTTATGCACTGAAGCTCTGGAGCTACTTATTATATGGCGCGATGTGCAAGATCTATACTGACCATAAGAGTTTGAAGTACGTCTTCACTCAGAAAGAACTAAATCTGTGCCAGCGTCGCTGGTAAGAATATGTGGCGGATTATGAAGTGGAAATTCGCTATCATCCAGGAAAGGCTAATGTAGTAGCCGATGCCATGAGTAGGAAGACCGCTGAGATTTTTAATCTATCGGTGCAGTCCTTGATAGAAGAATTTTTGTTGATGGATATTGAGTTAGTAGTAGTACTGTGCCTGCTAGTCTAGAAGTAGAGAGAACCCTCTGGATTTCCCTTACTCGAGCACATCAGAAGGATGATCCAGATTTGTTACATCTCCTGAATAGAACGGTGAAGGGAGAGCTACCCGATTTCTCTGTGGACGAGTGGACACCCTGAAGTATCGGGGTAGATTTTGCGTCCCCGCCTTTGCGATATTCGAGCTAAGATCTAAGCTGAAGCTCATGGTTCCAGTGTGGCCTACCACCCTGGTTCCACAAATATGTATAAAGATCTAAAGCAAATTGTTTGGTGGTCAGGGATGAAGAATTACATCGCCAGTTTGTGTCGGAATGTTATACATGTCAGCGTGTTAAGGCTGATCACAGAAGGCCTGGTGTAAGCTGACACCGCTTGATATTCCAAGTTGGAAATGGGAAAGTATTTCAATGGATTTCATCACCGGTTTGCAAAAATCTCCCGTGGTATACTCTGTTTTGGGTGATAGTCCGACACATGACAAAGTGTGCTCATTTTTGTGCCATTTAAGATTGGGTACTCGATGAAGAAGATAGCTGAGTTATATCTTGAAGAGATCATCGGGTTCCATGGTGTGCCTATTAGCATCGTATCATATCGGGAATCTAGATTTACGTCTCATTTTTGGAAGAGTTTACAGGAGGGGTTGGGTACCGATTTAAGGTATTCCACCGCCTATCATCCGCAGACTAATTGTCAGACGAAAAGAGTAAATCAAATAGTAGAAGATATGATCAGGTATTATATTTTGGATCATGGTGGTGCTTGTGATGAGCGTCTCAGACTCATGGAGTTTGCTTACAATAACAGTTATAAGGAGAGTCTGCAGATGGCTCCGTTTGAGGCCTTGTATGGGAGGCGTTGTAGAACCCCACTGTTTTGGGCTGAAGTTGGTGAGAGGCCATTGTTAGGTCCGGAAGCTCTTGAAGAGATGAATTGTGCTGTGACTCATATTCGAGAAAGGCTTCGTGTGGCTCAAGAGCACTATGAGAAGTATGTTAATCTTCGAAGGGTCGATCTGGAGTTTGCAGTTGGAGACTTGGTGTTTTTGAAGGTTTCTCCGATGTCCGGTGTTAAAAGATTTGGTAGGAACCACAAGTTAGACCCCCGGTGTGTGGGACCTTTCCAGATTCTTGAGTGCATCGGAGTGTCGGCTTATAGGTTGGAATTGCCTGCGACCTTCCCTGGTGTCCATGATGTGTTCCATGTGAGCCAGTTGCGGAAATGTGTTCGTAATGATCGTCAAGTCCTCGACTCGATACCCCAGATTCAGCCAAACCTTACTTATGTGGAAGAACCTGTTCGTGTTTTGGATTTTCAAGAGCGGGTGTTGCGGAGAAAGACCATCCCTATGGTCAAGATTCTTTGGAGAAATCAAGACGTCGAGAGCGCGAGGTGGGAATTGGAATCGGTGATGAGGGGATCTCACACCCACCTCTGCTCTTAGTTTCAGGTATGTCGTTATGTTTTCAGTTATGTTTGATTTTATCGTTTGATTGGTTTGGAGTTGTGTTAAGTTTCGGAGACGAAACTTCTTTTTAGGGGAGGACTGTAACGCCCCCGATTTTTTTTCCGATGATTTTATTTGTTTGGGCAACGTCAGATATATGACGTTGTGGCATTACTTTTAACGTCGATTTGACGGCGCAATGCCGTTAAGGCAATTTCGTGTCTGTGCGGTCGAGTAGGCCGAATTCTTGTTGTAATGGGAAGATTTTGCATTTTGTATTTAAGTTAAGTAATTTTGGACTTGCTCGTCAAGTTTCATCGCGATCCGAGCATTTTTGGAGTCTCGGCGCGCGATTGAAGTTTTGAATTGTTTATGTTCATCGTATACTTCGAAGATTAATATCTTGGGAATGGCTCGTCGGATTCTGGTTTTGATTTCACCGTTAGATTTGTAGCATTAGTTTTCGCCTTCGGTGCAAGTTTCGTTTAATTCGGTGCATTTCGAATTCGGCGCTTGTTTGGGCTTCCGTGCTGAGTCTTCCTCGAGAAGCTATGGTCTACTTGATTAGCCCGTTTTACATTTTACTCGGCGCCATTTTGAGGGTGCAAATGGCGTATCAAAAATAGTCATTATGCAATTCGTTCGTCTCGACGATATCTACAACTTTCATGTTGAACACTCTTCGATTTGAAGCCGTTTTGAACCCCTAATTCCGTTGTTTCTGCAATAACTCGAGTGGTGAGCTGCTACTCGAGTATATGCTTCTTCTACTCGGGTAATTCATGTTTTAACTCGAGTAATGAGCCTCTACTCTAGTATATTATGTTACTACTCGAGTAGGTATGTTATTACTCGAGTAGGTATGGTGTTACTCGAGTAGGTATGCTGTTACTCGAGTAGGTATGCTGCCACTCGAGTAGGCTGTTTCATTTTACGTCCAGACATCGGTTTGAGGGTCAAACGGCGTCGTATCAAAAACTGGTCATCAAGAAATTTGTTCGTCTCGACGAGATTTACAACTTTCATGTTGACCACTTTTCGATTGGAAGTCATGTTAAACCCCTAATTTCGTTTTTTCTGCTATAACTCGAGTGGTGAGCTGGTACTCGAGTATATGGTGCTTCTACTCGAGTAATTCATGTTTTTACTCGAGTAATGAGCCTCTACTCGAGTATGTTATGTTACTACTCGAGTAGGTATGTTATTACTCGAGTAGGTATGTTACTACTCGAGTAAGTATGCTGTTACTCGAGTAGATATGCTGCTACTCGAGTATGTATGCTGCCACTCGAGTAGGCTGTTTCTGTCTGCGTTCATAGGCCATTTCGAGGGTGAACACAGCATTGTATCAATACATGATCAACATGAAATTTGTTCGTCTCGATGAGATCTACAACTTTCATGTTGACGACGTTTTGATTTGAAGTCATCCTAGACCTCTATTTTGGATTCCCTCAAAATCGCTCGAAATAAACCGTTTTTGACAAAACTTTTTATAAACATATATATAAATATATATATTTTGACTTATGTTTTAGAACCGAAATTCATCTTCTCCCATTCTTTCCTCCCGAACCAGAGTGGCGAGCAAGAGAGAGAGAGAGTTCTTTTTCGTGAATCTTCCGGTGGCCGCCGACGGTGCTCCAGTGCTCGAAATCTTCATCCAAACATAGATCCGGAAAGCTCTCGGCAAGAGCTACACCCTCGTGGTAATTTCTTCCCCGTTTCTTGAGATTTCTCAATAGGGTTTTTCGGCCCTAACCTCTATTTTGGCCATTTTTGTCTAGATTTCAACTTCTCCAGCATCCTTTTTGCCCCGACCTACGACGTGGAGTGATTCAGTGAATTTTTCCGGTAAAAAACCAAGGCAAGTGGTGTTTTCTCCTTTTTTCTCCATGTCTGATTCGATGGTAACGACTATGTTTTCATGTTCCCTAAAATTTTCTACACTAATTCTTCCAAATTATTACTATGATTAACCGCTTTGTTGATCACATGTTGTTATGTTGTTTTGCCATGATAAACTTGAACTTGTCTATTTATGTTTAATCATCCTTGAAGTGTCTTATCGATGGCTTAAGTGCCTTAGCTCTCGTTATCAAACGTATTAGAGTTTAATTATGGTTGTAAATCGGTCCTAAGGGTTGATCAACCATGTCCAAAATCTAGTAATGTCAAGTAGAGTTTGTCGAGCCAAATCCCGAGGTATTTGTGTTGTGTTTTTTTTTGGGTTTCGTGAATGCGGGTGTTAGTGGACGATTTTACCTCCGCAGTGTTTGTTACCTTCATTAGTTCCCTGTGAAAGTCTACCTGGTTTTTGGATGTCTGCGCTGTATGGTGGAGAGCATGAGACTCCCTCGTATTTAGACGGATTGTATATCCGTTATTTTGGGTGGTGTGTCCAAGAGTGACCACTTCGCCTGCATTTTTTGTGTGGTGTGTACAAGAGTGACCACTTCGCCGTGATTTTGGGTAGGGTCGACCACAGGTGCCTAATGAAGGTTTTGCTTTTTTTTCTTTCTAGGGAAATATTTATGTAGTCACCTTATAGCCTTGTGCATCTGGTGTACTCTTGTGGAACGTGGCAAGTCATATAGGAGTTCTCTTCCTATTGATGCCCTGTTTATTTTGTACTTTGCTTTAGTACTTTTGGTCTTGGGCTGGTACCCCTGTTGACCGTTGTTTATTTTGGCTTATTACTTTTTCCTGCCACTACTTGTACCTTCTTCCTGAGGTGTTCTGTCTTTGGAATGCCTCAGGTTCAGAGTTGTAGCAGGTAGTCGTGCAAGTTTTGGAGTTTTCTGGCGGCAGTGTTGGCCGTGGTTGTTGCCTCGTCTTAGCGAGGTAGTTTGTTGGTTTTTTTTTGTTTTACTAGTTCAGACATACTTTTATTCATGGGTTCGTGTCAGTTTGTTGGCGCCCACGGATTTTGTTAGTTGTTGATACTTGTTAGTTGCTCATTTATTTAAAAGTGGATGTGGTTTACTTGCTCTCTGGGTGGATTTATGATAGGAATGCATGTTAGGTATTTTCAACTATAAAATCTACTACTATTACTTCATACATTACATGATTTGAAACTCTACCCGTTATTTTTAGCGACCGTAAAAGCTATCTTTCCTACTATAATAAATTTAGAGTTCTGTATGGCATGAGTTGTCCTTAGGGGACGTTTATTCTCTTGTAGGATGTTTGAGTCAATATAAACAAGTATTTTTCCGCAGCGTATAATCATATTTTGATTCGTGGACTATATGAGCCACAAAGCCGAGGGATACGGTGAACTGTTGCACTTAACTGATTTTCCTTAAAATAACTTAAAAAATCTTTCTCCATGATTAAGTAGGTTTTTTCCTGAGCGTTCGCAGTTATCCCCTGCTGACGTGGCATCATGACATGCATTTTCCCTTACTCTGATAAGCTATTATGGGTGAAAATGCGGGTTGTGACAATGGTGACAGTGGAATAGACTTTCCACTACTACGCGGGCATCCACACTACCAAACCTAGGTTTCTGTATGCCTCGCCCCTAAGAACACATCAGCAGAGCACACTTGCATACTACGGCTCAGAGGGGTCTTGGGTAGATGTTCACCAAGAACACAGTCTAAACGACCTATAATCATGGCACGGAAGGTGCCTCTGTGAACACGTCACCAAAAGACAAAGGTCAACAGTCCACTAGCATGGAGGGTGCCTCGGGAAGTAAACATTGAGGGCCATGGCCCAACCATGCAAGTATATCTGTCAACTCCCATCAGTGTGACGACTGGAGATCCCATAGACTTGCCACATTATCCTTAACCTGTGATTATGACACCATGTGTCAACTCACACCGCATGTATTTTCACAACGAAGGGCTCCACAATGAGCCCTTATAATTATTCACATCCCATGCTTAACAACACGCAAGGTCTCTACACCGAGCCCCTTATCAACACATTGTTCCAGTGAGGAAAGCACACACGTAGTTCCAACCCTTCCACATTCCATACCACACAAGGTTTTATAATTTACTCTGGTGGCAAGCCACCTTACACAACTTACCAATCTCACACTACTACCCAAAGTGATACACAACTATAAGAAATGGACTACCAAACACAACTCACTAATCAGCAAACCACAGAGCAATGCATTAACCTAATCAAATTCCTTTTTAAAGTCAAGCATTCAAAGTCAATTATGCTTCCATAGAAATATCATTTGTACAATCGAATATATTAGTCTATTTGTTTCAACCTGTTGTTACAATAGTGTTCCACCAACAATTTGTTTACTTAAGGATCTATCAATTTATCTCCCATCAATCATTTATTTAGCACAATCATCAATGGTTTTAAATTCAGCGAGCCATATCCAAACCTCAAAATTAATTTCCTCTGGTTTCTCTACCAAGTTCCACCCAGTTCTACACTAACCCGACAGCAACCTGTAAGTAAGAGTTGACTGTACATCAGCTTTGATTGGGCATTCCTGAGACTACAGATCTCATATGAAAATGTGTAAGCATCCATTGGAAAGGTGTTTCCAAGGACTACAACTTATTCATTTCGTCCATTACCCAGATCAACCCGTAAAGTACTTGAAATTGGCCTCAAACTCTGCTGCATAAAAAAATAGATTTCGGAATATATAACATATCTACCCCATAAGTTCAATTAGACTTTCCTAAGTCTACAGACCTCGTATGAAAATGCATAACCATTCGTTGGAAATGGTATTTCCAGGGTCTACGACTTTCGTGTTTAGTCTAAAGTTCAGATCTGGCCGTATCATATCCGAAAATAGCCTTGAAGATCGTTGCGCACAGAAAACAAACTCACGTAGTCAGACGTTCTTGCCCGACCCTTTGAGTTCCCAACCGGTGCTTCTCCCCACATATTCTGACAGGAGATCATCGAGATATAACAACAGTACGAGGCGCGGTCAGCCAAGTCGTCCGATATCATCTCGTCTGCGCTGCACTATGTTTAGCACTTGATCGGGCACAGCATAAACGCCCGCTCGATGAGTCAGAATGTAGTAGGGTGGTCAGATCTTATCTACCTCTACAACATGCATCATGGTGTCCCTCTCCACCTCGGCCAGGTTCTTGCAGATTACATCCTTCACCAGGCCACGTACGTGCCTCTGAAGGCCATTGGTAGTTCGCATTTTATTAGGTGAATCGCCAAGGGACTATAAGTTTTTGACACTTTGTCCGCCATGACTCCCGTTTCCCGTGGCGATTTCATTTCGGCCACCATGATGACTGCCTTCAGATTGGTACGTCACGTTTCCTTTGGCGGTACTTCGAGCTACGTTATTTGTACTATGGAGCGTGAGCAGCCAACTAGGGCTTCTTCTGCGGATACGGGATCCTCTTCGGAGTCCCGCCGGCGCGACGATGCCTCGCAGGTACATCTCATGCCCATGGACCCAATGCCTTCTTTTTCCCATGCCTCACATCGTGGGAGTTTCGCAGATGATTATACCGACTTCTACGCGCGGCATATGTAGATGGAGGAGCTATTGCGCGAGCAACACCACATGACGATGCATATTGTTGACTATCTTTAGGTGCCCCCTACTGCCCCTGCTCGAGCTTCTACTTCTCGTGCCCATACTCCGCCTCCGCCTCCATCTTTTCTCCACGGTTGGTGTTGTTTGTTGTTTTTCTTCATTGTTTGTGTTTCTGTTGATTTGACTGATTATGTACATTACTTTATTCAGTTGGGGCTTCGTCCCCAGGGTGGCTAGTAGATATTTTGTTTGCAGTGCCTTTCATTCTTGTGTTATTTTGTTTAGTTTCATTTTATATATGTGACGATTGTGTTTAGTTTAATAACTCCCAAGTATTGCTAAGATTAAATTTGTTATGGCTTTGTGTATACAAATTTTTTTGCCGGAGCTATTTTGTAGGGTGCTTTTCCCTTGTGAGGCGGAGGAGTATATTTGTTGCAGGTTTGGCTTCATGCTTTATTGCGAGCTTCTGGTATGCTCATTTGCTGAACATTGGGTAACCTCTTCCCTTGTCTCTATCTGATTTTAATTTCAATATCATATGCATTGCAGCTTAGTTTAAGTCTGGGGAGAGCCAGTATTTGTTATCTTTTGCAGGCATACATTTTATTTGCATACTAGAATCTTTTATTATTATATCATTTGCATCGCATATCACACCACTGCACCCACATGAGCGCGTGCTTAGCTGTTAGCGTGCTGCGAGTTAAACACATTTAAGTCAAGTGCTCTTGTCTCGTGTACAAATTGGAGTAGATTTAATTTTTCTGTGTGCTTATAGTTTTATATTTTTCTAATTGCGTAAATACTATTAATTCTACTCAAAAATTGGTAAATCCGGTATGAATCCGACGGTAGATTAGGGATGTGTGTAGACGGCCGTTAGATTCATATTGCTCGAGTCGGGAGGATGGTTAGTCTTTCTCGTTGGCTAAGAACTTGCCCCAAGCTATTCTTGAAGCATGGGTATAGGTTAGTTCAATCGCATGAGCGTGATGTAGGCCATCATTTTGGCCCGGTTGAGCTTTGTACCATTACTAACTTCTTATCTTTGCTAGCCCTGTTGTGCTACCCTTCCTTTTGGTTCAGCTCCACCATTATTTCACCAAAGCCTCATAGCCGATCCTAGTCGCACACCCAAGTCGAGCTTTAGTGTTTAACATTTTCATTTTGGAGTGTGGATGTGGTGATATTCCTTATGAATATATGGATGTGCTACGAAGTTTTTATTTGCTGAAATTGTTAAAATAAAAAATGATTCGAAAAAAATATATATAAAAAAATAATTGTGAAAAAGAAAAGTGAAAAGAAAAAGTATAATTGAAAATTCTATTAGAGATGAGGTTGTAGTTAGAGTTGGCGGTGCACACACCCATATTTTAAAAAATTAAGTTTGGGGGTGTGGTGTACCTGCTTGTATTTTGGTTAGCGGATAGCTTTTTTTTATGCTAGCCCATTTGGGTTAGGTGCGTAGTCTTCTTATTTATCTTTGTTTACCTCACCGGAACCCAAGCCCCATCTCTTCACCTAAAGTCCTACTGATTCGTGGTGAACCAAACCAGTGCCATGGAGAGAGTGCGAACGGGCAAGCATATGGTCACCAATATTGGTGGATTCCTTTGGAGGTTATCCAGAGTTGCGATCTTTGGCAATTCTCACCCTAGCGATTAGTCTACTTTCTCCCTACGCATGACCAGAAGATTCACCGTGATTCCATTTATGAGTACTAATAAACTCAAGAAATGCATTGTGAAAAGTATAAACTATTTTGTATACTTAGAAATTTGATCTATTATATTTTTACGCGTGCGAGCAAGCAAATTCGCGTGGT
This sequence comes from Platanthera guangdongensis, assembly GCA_039583875.1. NCBI lineage: Eukaryota > Viridiplantae > Streptophyta > Magnoliopsida > Asparagales > Orchidaceae > Platanthera > Platanthera guangdongensis. The sequence goes on from CM077163.1 coordinate 56,431,757, forward strand.
ACTCTGTATCTCAATTCCTATATTAGCTAGTTTATTTTCCTTATCTGCATAGATTTCATTTTCGCGGGACGCGCAAATAGGTAAGTCTGGGGGTGTGATGAGTATTATATTTATATGGTTTTTCTAACTCATCTGGGCTTGTTTTCGCACTCGTGCACAGCATTTCAACCGGTATTCGGTTATATTTGCATCGGTCGGTCTATGACCATTGTGTGCACTATTCTGGCCAAAGGGTGTGCAATTGCGCATTCTGTTGTTGGGGGTAAGCACATTTTGCTCCCCATGGCTCTTTTTGTTTGATTTTGTTTGCATTTTGGTGTTGGGAGCTTGTGCTCCTGCTTGGTTTCATTGCTGTGCAGGTAGTGCATTTTCCCCAAAGTAGGAATTCTGATTTGTGGAAAACACACGGTCGTGCGTTTCCTTCACGCATTATTTGAGCCCGGTCGTGCGTTTTGTTGAGCTGGATAAACGTTGAGTGGAGCTCGATGAATTTCTTTGAGCTGAGCTTGATGATCTTCACGCACGGTTAACGCACAGTTTCTTTGGAACCATGCGCAAAGAAAACGTACGGTTTTCCTGTAGCTTTCTTATCTGTACTAATCTGCGGTTAATCGTGCGATTTGTTCATGTACGGGCGGAAGCGCCCGTGTTCGTGTAAAACGCACAGTTCCCCTATAGTATCTTATTTTCCTGTGCTCTGTATTTACCCATGCGATTTCCTTCATGCACTGGTAGAAGAGCTCATGCGGGAGTACAATGCACTCGTCAATGCATCTTCATTGACAAGCTTGTCCAGGAAGTTAATAACCCACGGTTGGCGCACGGTCGTGCGCCAGACCGTGTGTGACAATTTCTCTGACCTGCTTCTATTTAAGCGCAGATTTTCCTCCATTCGAGAGTACCGGATTACAGACATTCCTCCCGCCATTTTAGTGCAACGTTCCGCCATTTCCCTTCATTCTCCACTGTGGAGAGTCCTCCGGGCAAGCTTTCAACGATATATTGAAGTCGGAGCTTCCTTTCAGCCTCCTACTTCGTCCTTGAGCTTCAAGAAGAGTTTGATCTAGCATTGTCCATCAAGCTAGAAGAGGTTTATGCCATCCTCCACCGGATCATGACACGAAGAAGATGGGTCCATTGGAAGTTAGTGATAGCCTCCTCTACCCTGGACAAAGTTGAGGACCAATCTAAGACGCGGATTGACAACCCAGCGAATCCTTCCGTGAATCCTCAGCTACACTTCGGATACGGTCGATTTCGCACACTCTCTTCTTGTTTTGTTGTTGATAGGTAGTTGATCTCTTTGTATGTGATGAAGTATGTTTAATTTGATATGTATTTGTATACAATCATGTCTATGTGATTTTGTATTTACATTATTTATTTGAGATGCGCCATTTCAATCTGCCCCTACATCTGGTTCTGCCGCTCTAGCGATTGCTAGCGGTGTGCGTAGAGACGAGGTGCTCTCGACCCTCATTCCGCCATTCTCACCACCTAATATGCAAGCCTACTCGTCCATCCCGCCTGGTGATGCATCGCACAACGACGTTGCATAGGAGTAGTTTATTAGCGTTTTACTTTCTTTTTCCGCAACAATCAAGACCCCCTTCATTAACTACGACATAAGGACTTCAATCTCAAGTCTACCTCAAAATTAACTCCACCTTACTGTGTTCCTTGAGAGATCGATACTTGGGGAAATTCACCCATTTTATATTACTTGTGCAACCGGTAAACTTGCCGTTCAACGCATCAGTCGTCAGTGACCTTTCTTGGCCATGTGGTTAGTGGAGAGGGCATTGCGGTGGATCCTACAAAGATAGTTGCCATATGGGAGTGGCCAGTGTTGTATTCTGTGGCCGAAGTCAGGAGTTTCCTTGAATTGTCAGGCTACTATAGACGTTTTGTACAAAACATTTCCTGGATAGCTTTGCTTATTACCACTTTGACGAGGAAGGATCAGAAGTTCATTAGGATGCCGGAGTGTGCGCGAGCTTTTGAAGAGCTGAACAGTCGCTTGACCACGACGCCAATTTTGACCTCGCCATGTGGTTCAGATGGCCTTGAAATCTATAATGATGCGTCGGGGAGCGGCTTATGATGCGTTCTTCTTCGGCTTGGAAAGGTGATTTCTTATGACTCACACCAGTTTAAAGTGCATGAGCGGAACTATCCCGTCCACGACTTAGATTTGGCGGCGGTGATTTTTGCACATAAACTGTGGCGTCATTATTTATATGGCATGAAGGTGGATATATTCACGGACCATAAGAGCCTATAGTATCTATTAGATCAGAAGAATCTCAATATGAGACAATATAGGTGGATGGAGGTCCTCGGGGACTACACATTCCAGATTCACTATACTCCAGGGAAGGCGAACATCATCGTAGATGCCTTGAGTCGTAGGACGCCGGCAAGGGCAAGTTGGTTGCAGATACATGATGAGAGTCTGATCTAGGAGTTGGAAGCGTTAGATATTTCTTTTGTTGACAAGGATTCCACAACAAATGCGTGCTTGAACTGGACGGAGGTACAATATGACCTTGCAGACAGAGTTCGGCAAGCAACATAACTTGATGAAAGTTTACAAGTAGTGTATGGGTCAAATGGCCAATTCTCGTGGGATGATGACCTTTTACAAAAAGATGGTCGTTTGTGCGTCCCACATATGGGTAAGCTAAGAGTTGAATTGATGTATGAAGCTCACTTCAAGAAATATTCAATTCACCCCGAGAGCACAAAGATGTATGAAGACATTAAAAAGCTTTTCTGGTGCCCGGGTTTGAAGAAAGTCATAGCACATTTCTTGGCTAAATGTCAAACTTGTGCCTTCGTGAATGCTAAATAATAGAATCCTGGAGGTTTCCTGATGTCGCTACCTATTCCGGAATGGAAGTTTGATGATATTTCGATGGATTTCGTGCGCGGTTTGCTGAGATCTCAACGCGGTAACGATTCAGTTTGGGTGATCGTAGACCGGTTGACTAAAGTGGCTCTCTTCATGCCAAATAAGAGGGACAATTCAGTGGAAGTCTTGGCTAAGCTTTATGTATAGTGGATAGTATGGTTACATAGTGTTTCCCGTAACATCGTTAGTGATCGAGATGAGCACTTCACGTCGAATGATTGGAGGCTAATCCATCAGTTGTTGGGGACAAAGTTAACATTTAGTACGACCTTTCATCCACAAATGGATGGCCGAACTGAGAGGACCAACAGAACGATGGAGGACATGATCCTAATGTGTGCGTTGTATTTCGGGAAGAGATGGGACGATCATCTCTATATGTTAGAGTTCGCTTACAACAATAGCTTTCAAAATAGTCTAAATATGGCACCTTTTGAAGCTTTGTATGGTAGGAAGTGGCGTATATCGTTAGCTTGGGAGGAAACAGGCGAATCTAAGTTGTATAAGCGTAAGAAAGTCGAAGAGGCTAATTCGACAATATGGTATATTCGGGAGAGGTTATTAATAGCCCAAGACTGGCAGGTAAACTATTATAACGCCATGCACTGAAACGTAGAGATTGTGGTTGGCGAATGGGCATATTTAAAAATTAAACCTTTCAAGGGCGTGTCGAGGATTCAGCGCTTGAAAAAGTTAAGTCTGAGGTATCTTGGTCTGTTTGAAGTGGTGGAACGAGTTGGGGATGTTGCTTATTGGCTTGCTCTTTTGTTAGAATTGAGTGGGTTGCATGATGTGTTCCATATATTGATGTTTTGAAAAGTCATGAAAGATCCAACTCAAGTGATTGTGAATGATCATGTACCGGTCGAATATGGGCTAACAACGAAGGTTAGGCCTATTCAGATCGACGATAAAGCAGTGAAGCAGTTGCGAAACAAGAAAATCGGGATGTTCAAGGTTCGGTGGGAGAACTATAGCTGTGAAGAGCTAACATGGGAGTGGGAGAAGACCATGCGTGCTTAATTTCTCGAGTTATTTAGCTAAAATGTTGTAATAGTTTTTTTTGTGAAGAAAATGTATGTTATAACATCTTTGTTACTGATTTGATGTATTAATTTTTGGGGTGAAATTTCTATAAGGAGGGTAGGATTGTAACACCCAAAAAACGGAGTTGGCGAGGATAGGAAATTCGTCGAGCGCAGCTCGACGAACATGTCGAGCGTAGCTCAATGAATATTGTCGAGCGGATCGTCGAGTGTAGCTCGATGAAAATGTCGAACGTCAAGCTGAGTTCGACGATTGTAGCCTGTTATTTGAATCAAACCCGTTCGATGAACGTACTCCCAATCTACGAAGTTCAGTCGACAAAATCAGCCTTGTTCGACGATTTTGCGGAAAATGTGGATATGCCCGAGCAGTAACTCGTGTCAAGTGGCTTGTGTGCTACCAATGAGTGATGGTTGACTATTCAGCTTAAACCCGAGCCCTTGATTGGGAAGAGATCGTGTGGCTGGGTGAAAACCCGAGATCTTATCTGTCGAGGAATGGGTTGCAGGAAATCATTCTTTCCTTTTTCTCTCTCTTCCTTATTTCTTGAGTTCTGGAGCAGAGAACTCTCGACTGCTACGATTTGAGTGGATGGATTGAGTTGCTGAAGGATATCATGGGCCTGGAATCAAGAGCTGAAGCTAGAATCGTGAAGGGGAAAGTGAGGCGATTGTTTCCAATTGGGTAGAAAAGCTTTATCATGGCTCCGAAGAAAACTCCAAGGGTAACGATCTTCTTCCTTGGACATGCGAAGTCCTTATTTGACATACACATGGATTTCCCCCACCAAAAGGTGGAATGTTGAGGGATTTCCATTGGATTGATTCTTGAAATACCCAAGAAGTCTTGCATATAGATCCGAAAATGTGTAGTACGAAATAGGTATACTGTGTGAAGCCCATCTGGACGGGTTGTTCTGGACTGGTGATGTTTTATTTTGCACACCGGAGAAGAGTCCACGTATAAATGAGTGTTGTGTGGACTCGGTGGGTTGTTCTTGTAAAGTGGAGTAGTGGGAAGTACTGGAGTGGAATTCCAAGAAAATACCCTCGTAGTACATGTGATGTATGCTTTGAAAGTCTAGTGTTCCTCTCATTGCAGGTAGTTTCAGATTTTTCTAGATGGTTGGTCCAGATATAGTTTTGTTGGGTACAGAAAAAGAGTTCTTTCACTAACTCCAGGCGATCGTGGTTGCCGCTGGCAATAGCTCCAAGCTAACCTGTGATTATAAAGCCAGTCCTTCGGGGATAGTGTGGCTATTGTGAGCTATGCGCTCTTAAAGGCCTGTGAGCCGAACGGATAAGGGGATGCCGACCCGCGTTAGTCTAGACATTGAACTGGTGATTTGAGCAACGAGCAAGGGCTGAACTGTCTCCGCATGATGGTTGTCAAACTTGAGTACCTAAGTGAGTGGCTTCGTTAGAATCACATAATGAGAGTCTTGGGCTGTTCGCCATCAAGACTAAAATCTCCGGCCGTGGGTCGTGGAGCATGAATGCTCAAGTTTTACCGTTGGGTTTGAGACCTAAGATTGGTGGTGGGACCCTGGTTTTCCGGTACACCGATAATGTACCCGAAGTGCACGGAGCGTCGGGCCGTGTGGTCTATGTTTGTGATATATTGATGGTGCGTGAGTGCACATCTTGTGATATATCTTCTTGTGAAATGCTATGCCTGTATGGAAGGAATACCACTACCCCGGGTAAGGGCTATGTTCATTATAAACTGGTCAGCTGAATGCTGACCGTTGCTTTGTTTGCCACCGTTGCGGTGGTTTATCCCCATGCAGGTGCTGGAGAGCCGAGCGGAAAATAGTGGGCTGAAGCCCTTGCTGTTGTTGTTGCTGCTATGCTGGCCCTCGAAGGCCAAACAATGAAAAGTTTTACTTGTTTTCATGTGTGGCTGGACGGCGTGCCGATGTATGTAATCCACACTTGTATAGGATAATTGTAAGGCCTTAAGGCCAAACATTTGGTGTATATTGTATACATTCCTTGGAGATATACAAATGTGTTGTTTATATATATTGAACATTCATTTTGAATGAGTTCAAGTATAACCCCTAATGCTTCATCTAAAATGCTCTGAGTTAGGATGAGTGTTGTAGTCTTTGATATTAACATATGACACCGTCGTCTGTTTGTGGTATATCGTGTGGGGCCCCGGCCAAACCTTCAATTATATGTCATGTAATGGATGGATGTATTACAAATCTCCTCAGCTGCATCTATCTCATAATCCTTAACCGTTAATTCATCAGTAGGGGAATAATCATCCATGTCATTTGTATCCTCATGCTCAGAAGGAGCCGGAACCTCATACTCAACAACCACAGAGAGCAGGTCAACTGACTCTTCCACTGTAGCTGGAGCAACGGGGACTGGAACTGACACTTAAATTGGAACAACTGCATCTAAAACTACTGACACTGACTCTGAAAGCACACTCAAGGGTACTATGCTAATGGCCACTTGTGCTACAGGTGTCTCCCCATCAATTCCTGCACTCGAGCTCTCAGGAATTTCACTAGGGTGTGGATGAGGAATCCTATCCTCAAGAATCTATTCTACCTCCTCCACAGACAACACTTGGGCTCCCCGTGGCCTTAAGATCCTTCTATTCCACCTAGAAAATATGGATGAGTCTATTTTATTCAAGTGATGGATAGACACACCCTTGGACATATCAAACTTATCCCGATCCATCTAATTCAGGTACAAGCTGAGAATTCGTCCAAAGTTTAGTTTGCGAAGATTGTCTTTTATCTTCTCAAACGAATGAGCACCCCAGTACAATCTCTTCTTGCAGATAATTATTACTAGGGTTTTGAACATCTCAGTAGATAGATAGTCGTGGGACCCGGTCTTGTACAAGAGCACTTTTCCCATGATATCTGATAGAAGCTTTCCTTCTTCATTCATTCCTTTCTGCTTTATAGCTTTGGTTCCTTGGGGCAGTCCACAGAACATTAATTCTCTAGAAAAATCATCCTTGTCGAGGTAGTCGGCTTCTTCACAGGTAGGAAGCCACAATTACCTTGTGAGGAGAGAAGCTTTCACTCTTACTTTGGTCTGTTGAACTTTGCTTTTGATGACTATGTCCTCATGTCGTAGCTTGGTGTTATTAAAGAATTCGACGACTTCCTTATCTAGAACGTTGCAAGGATGTTCTAAGACAAAGGATAGTCCAGCTGTCTCCAACATGTGGATTACATTCCTGAACTCATTTGAGGATGAGGCAAAACCTGTTCGGGCAAATTCTCCACCTCCCAACAAACCACTAGTGCTTCTAGCAGCCATGGAGAATCAGAAAATGAAATAGAAATTGTTGGACAGTACTGTCGGTTGGAAGAAATCACTGTCACTGATGGAGCTGCAGTAACAAGTTGCCTGGAATTCAAGCCGTCGGGATAGCTGGAGGAAATCTGTGGAACTTGGGAAAGGACCATACTGGAACCTTGGAACAAGCTTTCTGCTGTCACTTACCTAGGCGACAACGAACGAGAGCAGATCCACGAGATGAAGATGATGAACAATTTTGTGGGAACTGAAGGGTCGGGAGGGAACTCTGTGGCGATTCGACTAGATTTCGGCGAGCGATGTCGTGCAGTTGCCCCCTTAACCCGTATTATATATATATAATTTTAAATTTGACCTAGAAAGGCACGTTTCGTATTTTCGGCGGCTTTTCGGATTCAATATAGAAAGAGAAATTGAGCCCTAAGTGACATTCGACGAGTTGCACCAGATGCACAATCAATTCGGCTTGTTTCGATATGAATATTCATGAATATCCGACGAATCAACTACTAGGGCTGACCGATACTCAACTAATTTTGACTTATACAAATTGCTTTCTTTCTTGATGAATTTCTTGAGTGATTTCCTCTCGTTGGCCTTCTTCATGAATCCTTATTCAGCATGCCCAGTTCCGTTTTGAAAAATGAAAACTTGGCCTCATCCAGCGGCTTTGTAAAATTATCTGCGACCTGCTTATCCGTCGGGACATAGCTATGGTGTTGGATCCCTAGTTGATTTGGGCTAGGTTCACTGACTTAGGATGTGACCCAGCATGTATAGCCAGGGTCAATTTGTGTCTTAGAGTCTAGGTCAAGCCCTTAGGCTCAACTCCAGATGGAGCAGCTTTCAACAAGACCATCAGAGACTCCAGTCTAACAAGTTTTCAAGAGTAAGTAAAGTGAGTTCGACGTTCTTCGAACTCAGCTCGACGAAAGGAGTTGCGCTCGACAATCGTGAGACAATTCTTAGTGTTGAGCTTGACGATCTGTGTTCTCTGTTCGACGAAGACTCAGTTTCTACTTCAAGCCAAAGTCAGGAGAACTTCAAATTTTTTTAAGTCCAGCTTCAAGCTTCGGTCGACGAATTATATTCTGAGCTCGACGAACTTGGACCTCAAGTTATCAATTTCTTAGGTCGACGAAGTCAGCTTCTCAGGACGACGAATACTGTACTCTACACGACGATTTCTGGACTCAGAGAATTTGTGTCAACACTTAGGGTTTGTGTCGACGCCAGACAATTAGTGTCGACACCAGCTTAGGTCGACACTAGAGGCTTTGTGTCGACAAAAGGATATCAATCGACACCCGCTTCTGTCGACACCAGATGACTTGTGTCGACACCAAGATCAATCTGTCGACACCAACTTATGTCGACACAGCATTTCAGCAGATGCAGAGTATTTTGCCTAAGTCCAGAACTTTTCTCAGCTCGACGAATTTGGTTCTCAGCTCGACGAATGAAGACTGTCTGTTTGACGAATGAATATTGTCTGGTCGACGAACTCTCTCAAGCTCAACTCGACGAACTCAAGCTCAGCTCGACGAACTCAAGCTCAGCTCGACGAACTCAAGCTCAGCTCGACGAACACAAGTGCAGCTCGATGAATTGTGTTCTCCGCTCGACAAATCCAGACTAGGTTTTCTTCAAGTTTCTCGTCCCGTTTCTTGGCGCTGATTCCTGAACATTTATTGTCAGATTTTCTCGGAATGTTACCGTTAGAACGCTCATTGACTATGGATGATTACATGCCGTTTTTCCATGGGACAGTTATGAAAGTCATTGATTGCTGATTCTTTCCAAGTTCGACTGCAATTACTGCTCAACATTCAAAAGTTTGAATGTTCCTCAGTCAGATATAGACATACACAGAAAGAAAAAGAATTAAGAATCAAAAGAGTAATAGTATCTTAGTACAGCAAGCAATACACAATCAGACTGAGACTCAGATTTCACAGAAGAACAATAATTCTCAAATCAAAAGTTCTTGACTGCAATCAGCCTTGACCGGGGAACATTTTTAAGAAGAAGAAGAAGAACAATCAAATTCAATCAAGAGTCTTCTTCTCTCTATTTTCAGGATAACTTCAAAGGACAACAAAGTTCTATCTGTCAGAAGAAGTTCCTGAAGCATTTCTGGTCCAGGAATTCTAGGTCATTGAAGACCTATCGCCCTGAAGTAGTGCTCCAGCATTCCTGACTAATTCAAGATCTCAGGGGGAGCAAGATCTGCTACAATCAATACGCAAGTCTTCACTCTGATTGTTGACAGATAAGACACTATCACCCTCTTTCCAATTCCTGTACAGGGTTTTAAATCCCTTCAAAATTATTCTAGTTGCAAGTCTCCTTCCAAAAGACCTGAGGGTTAGTTTTTAAGCACCTTATCAAAAGCTCATTGGTGCCCAGGACACCTGATCAACTCATCCTGTAGTGGATTCCTACCTAGGGTGGTAGAAGAGTGGATGTAGCCGGATTGATTGGGGAACCGCTATAGCTCCTTATGTCATCTGGTTGCTCTTTTTTTGTTTTCTGGTTGTGCACTGTGATTGCTCTGTGATTAGATAGTTGCCGTGCTTGCTTTATTTTAATTGCTTCCCTGTTCACTTAGGAATACAACAATAGTTGTAAAAAGTTTATAGTGAGCACCATACTCTATTCACCCCCCCCCCTCTAGAGTATATCAGATCTAACCTGCACTTTCAATTGGTATCAAAGCGAGGTTGGTTAAAATACCACACCTTAGTGGTTGCACAGGATAATACCTGAACCCAAAGATCCCTCTAGTTAGATCTGTTTATTTTAAGTTTGTTATTAGATTTATTTCTTCACAGAACATGGCTCAAAATAAAGATTATGCTAGCACCAGACCTCTAGTATGCAATATATCTAAGTTTGCACTTTGGAAGGCAAGGATAAGATTGTACATGAATTCTATTGATGAAGATATCCTTAATTCTGTTTTGACAGTGTGTCAAGACCCCCAGAAAATACAAGTACAAGTGATGTTCCACCTCCTTCAGGAACAGATGCAGAAATCAAAAAAATGGAAAGTGGGAGATGCTAAGGCAATGAATATTTTAGCCCAGAGTATGTCTGATGAAATATTTCAAAAAGTGGCTGAATGTAACTCAGCAAAGGAGATATTGGACAAACTATCTGAAATAGTATCAGGATCTGCAGATGAAAGGAAAGATAGAAGATCCCATCTCATAACTCAGTATGAGAACTTCAAGAAAGGAGAAAATGAGTCAGTTGTTGATATATATAACAGACTCAGTCTTATAGTCAATGAATTGAAAACCTTGGACTAGGAGATCTCATTGACTGAACTCAATGATAAAATCCTAATGTGCTTCCTCAGCACTTGGTACACAAGGATCTAGCCAATCAAGGATGCCAGAAACCAAAATGAGATCACCACTGAAGCTCTTTTGGGCAAGCTCAAGTCTTATGTGCTGCTCATCAAGAACAGAGAAGAAGAGCAGAAGGCTGCTTCTCCAGCAATCAGAAAAGATAAATTAATAGCATTCAAAGCTATTAAAGGTCTGCCTGAAGACAAGGTCGCGGGAAATGAAGAGCTGCTAAGCTTACTGGCCAAAAGGTTTTATAAAATGGCCAGGAAGGACTTCAGGAAAAAGTCATCCAGAGGACATGAAAAGCCAATGTATGATAAGTCCAATAACAAGGAAATTATTTGTTTTGGATGCAGGAAAACAAGTCACATTGTGTCTGACTGTCCAGAAAATCAGTATAAGGACAAGAAGGATAGGAAAGAAAGGAGAAGAGACAAAGACCTCAGGAAGAACAGCAATGACAAACCCTCGTCCAGCAAGAACAAACATACCAGGAAGTGGTTTGTAGCTGAAACCTGGAGTGAAACAGAAGAAGAATCAGAAGCTTCATCCAGCTCAAGTGATGATGAAGATTATGCTGAAGAAAAGGAGTTCTACATGATGGCTATCAATGCCTATGAACAAAATACTGATGCAGAACAAGAGTCAGAGTCTGCATCAGAAACTCAATCTGAAGAGGATCAGGTAATAGACTCATTTGATTTTAATTCAGAGGACTTCAAATATGAATTTAAGCCACTTTGCTTAGACCTATTAAAATCTGAGAAAGAAATTATTTCTCTCAGAAATCAATTGTCTGAACAAAGCACCTTAAAATCAGATAACCTAAAACTCTCTGAGGAGTTGGAATGTTGTGGGGAGCAGATAGCCTCACTAAAAAGTGAACTATCAGAGGCCAAGAAGTTTGAAGAATCCCTCAATGGGAGAAGTATCAAACTAATGGACATCACAAGCACAGTGAACTCAAGATTCAATAGTACACTGGGCTTGGGTGGTTCATCCAGCCAACCTATAGTATTAATAACTCCAATCAAGTTTATCACAGATATAGGTAAGGGAGTTGTAGAGGTGGCTAGGAATAATTCTGATTTACCTAAGAAAACAAAAGTTCAACAGAAAACGTCGAACGGAGCTCGATGATCGCCGAATGGAGCTCAACAATCTCAGGCTGAATCGTCGAACTCAGGTCGACGATCTCTGAACCCTGAACTCTAGCGTAGTCGATCTTCGAAAGGAGCTCGACGATCTGACCCAAGATCATCGAACTCAGCTCAGAGATCGTCGAACAGAGCTCAGAGTTTTGAAATATCTTTCAAAGGCAAATCAAACTTCAATCCTAGAAGTCATACATCTCAATGGTTTAACCCTTATACTAAATGGATAATACCACCTAGGAGATATCATCCTGAAGGCTATAAGAGTGAACCTGGGATGTCTTTTATTTTAGAATTTAAAGGTTATCAACCTAGGCCCAAGGTAAACTGGGTCAAAAACAAATAAATTGTTTTTATGTGCAGGTGAAGACCTATCCAATATCAAACCAGCAATGGTATCTGGATAGTGGGTGCTCAAAGCACATGACAGGAAACAAGGAGAATTTCACAACCTTCAAAGCCAAACTTGGACCCAAAGTAATATTTGGTGATTCAAACTTTGGACTAACAAAAGGATATGTTGCAGTCCAGATTGGCTCAGTCACATTCAAGAAAGTAACTTATGTGGAAGGACTGAAGCATAACTTAATCAGCATCAGTCAACTGTGTGATGAAGGCTACCAAGTGACTTTCAGCAAATCCTCATGAAAAATCAAATCATAGGACAACACAACTTTGTTGACAGGTAAAATGAAAGGTAACATTTATCTTGTAGATTTTCTTTCAACTAAGGTAGATATATGCTTGTTCAATTCCATTTGTAGACCTAATGAACTATGGAATAAAAGATTAAGACATATAAACCTTAGAACAATTGCTAGGCTATCCAAGGACAACCTAGTTAGAGGACTACCTTCTGGCCCCTACAGGAAGGAAGGACTTTGCAGGGCTTGTCAATTAGGCAAGCAAATCAAAAATAGCTTCAAGTCACTTAATAAGAGTTATTCACCTAGGATTTTGTATCTGTTACACATGGATCTCTTTGGACCCATTACAGTACAAAGCTTAGGAGGGAAATCTTATACTTTAGTAGTTGTAGAAGACTTCTCTAGATTCACATGCGTGTTCTTTTTGAGGAAGAAGTCTGATAACTTTAAGTGTTTGACAGAGTTTCTCAAATGCATACAGAGTGAGTTCAATACTCACATTGTCCTGATCAGAAGTGATCATAGGACAAAGTTTGATTCTCTTCTTATGCAAGAGTTCTGTCAGAGTGAAGGGATCAGGCACACTTTCTCAGCTCCTAGAACTCCTCAACAAAATGGGGTAGCTGAAAGGAAAAATAGAACCCTTATTGAATCTGCTACTACATTGTTTTTAGATGCTCACCTTCCTCTATCCTTTTGGGCAGAGGCAGTGAACACCTCCAACTATGTGTTGAATAGAAGTTTGATACATAAGCTAAAGGGCAAGAATCCCTATGAATTACTCAAAGGGAAGAAACCTAAAGTAGATTATTTTAAAATTTTTGGTTGCATTTGTCACATTCACAATAATGACAAGAAATAAATAGCAAAATTTCAAGCTAAAGCTGATGAAGGAGTGTTTCTGGGATACTCCATGATCAGTAAAGCTTATAGGGTGTATAATAAATCAACTCTTAAAATTGAAGAATCTGTTCATGTATCTTTTGATGAGACTAACATGTCATACAAGGAGAAAGAGATTTCTACCATAAGCTCTTTGCAGGTTCCACCACTCTCTGAGTCTATGGATGGATTGAACCTTACCCAAGAGGTATCAAACCATCCTACTCCACATTTTGCTGAAGATAATGAAGTGGAAAGTCAAGAGGAAGTGGCTGAACTTCCCTCAACAGCTACTATCATTCCCCAAGAGGAATTAAACACAGAAGCTGTTGCCCAACCAACTCCACCAACTGATCTTGTCACACTTAGAGATCACCATAGATCTCAAGTGATTGGAGACATTTCAACAGGTGTACAGACAAGGCATCAACTCAACCAAGACTTGATGCATGAATATTTTCTCTCTCAAATTGAACCTCTCACCATTCATGAGGCAAAGCAAGATCCCCACTGGATCATTGCAATGCAAGAGGAACTAAATCAGTTTGAGAGATGTAGAGTTTGTGACTTGGTTCCAAGACCCCATAACTACCCAGTTATTGGAACCAAATGGGTCTATGGGAACAAGTTGGATGATGAAGGCAACATAGTGAGGAACAAGGCTAGGCTTGTTGCTCAAGGCTACAGACAAGAGGAAGGAATAGACTATGACCAAAACTTTGCCCCTGTTGCAAGGTTAGAGGAGATTGGGATATTCCTTGCCTATACAACCCACAAGAGATTCAAGGTCTACCAGATGGATGTCAAAAGTGCATTTCTGAATGGAGTACTTCAAGAAGAGGTTTATGTAGAACAACCTCCAAGCTTTATCTCTCCAACTCAACCCCCTTTTGTTTACAAATTGCATAAAGCTCTCTATGGTTTAAAGCAAGCTCCAAGAGCTTGGTATGAGACCCTAGCATGCTTTCTTTTAGAGCATAAATTTGCAAGAGGAACCATAGATAAAACACTTTTCACTAGACATCATAAGGACCAAATTGTTTTCGTACAAATATATGTGGATGACATTATTTCTGGGTCTACTGATCCCAAATTGTGCAAGAGGTTTGCTAACCTATTCAAAATTTGAGATGAGTAGAATGGGTGAGCTTTCTTACTTCCTTGGTCTCCAAGTGAACCAGCTCCCAGATGGTATCTTCCTCTCCCAAGCAAAGTGTGCTAAAGAACTTATCAAGAAGTTTGGGATGGGTGATGCTTCAGGGATGAAAACCCTTATGGCTACAAATGCTGTTGTGGATTCTGATGCAGCAGGAAAAACCTATAGATCAGAAAAATTATAGGGCAATTGTTGTATCCCTATTATACCTAACAGCTAGCAGACCTGATATAATGTTTGCCACATGCCTTTGTGCTAGGTTCCAATTGAACCCTAAAGAATCTCACCTCATTTTCCTAAAAAGAATTTTGAGATATATAAAGAGTTGCCCTAGTCTAGGACTCTGGTATCCTGTAGAGTCAGAGTTTGAGTTAACTGGATACTCAGATGCTGACTATGCTGGATGTAGAGTGGACATGAAGTGTACCTCTGGAACTTGCCAGTTCCTTGGTATGAGAATTGTCTCCTGGTTTTGTAAAAAGCAAACATCTGTGTCCACATCAACTGCAGAAGCAGAATACATGGCTGCTGGCAGCTACTATTCACCAATGCTATGGATACAAAACCAACTCTTAGACTATGGTGTCAACTTAAATAATTCAACTTTATTTTGTGATAATACTAGTGCTATTGCTATAACACAGAATCCAGTTCACCATTCTAGGACTAAACATATTGAAATAAGACATCATTTCATTAGAGATAATGTGGACAAAAAGAAAATTAACTTGATCCATATTCCTACTGATCTACAGAGAGCAGACATTTTCACCAAGCCATTGGATGAGAAAACTCATATGTTCTTTATAAATCAACTGGGAATGATTAATGGAGAAGAGTTAACTTAATTTCTGTCTCCATTCGACGAATTTTCCAGAGTTCGTCGAACGAAGTTCGACGAAGTAGGGAAAGTTTGAGAGATTCTCGTCGAATGGAGATCGACAAATTCTCTGTGTGTAGAAAACATTTTCGTCGACCGGAGATCGACAAACTTTGCTTCAGAAGATATTTCGTCGAACAAAGTTCGACAAACTGTGTTCGATTCTTCAGGATGAGATCAACGAATTATCTGTTTATACTTTATTTCATCGAGCTCAGTTCGAAGAATTTTTCTTTTTCGTGGAACGGAGTTTGTCGATTCATATTCTGAAAATCTTATACTAGGTTTTCTTCGACCTCCGTCCCGCACTTTCAGTTCCTTTGCTCTTGATCGCCGTTTCTCTCTGTGTTTCTTGCAGGTTCATCAATGACGATTCCAGCAGGAGCCATAGCAGCAATGAAATTTGATACTGGATTCGATATGGACTTCGATTCTTTTGAACATTCGGACCCCATCTTTCTGTACATTTTGGAATTACTGGAAGAACTCAATTTAAAGGATTTCATGACCATGCGCATTAAACTGCATGCTACTGAAATATGGGAATGGGTATGTACATCTGCTGCTTTTGAAGTTGATGCTTTGACCGGCAATATTGGGAGTACTGCTGTTTTATTGTCTCCCGCGGTTCTTTCTGAGATATTTGGTTTGATCAATGGAGAAGATAACATGGAAATGGATTCTGAGGAATTCAATGATATGCTGAAACAGATGGGTTATTCTGGTAACCCCCTAATAAGTTGTTGAAAAAGCAACTGTCCGCCGCCTACCAATTTCTAGCGGACATTACGGGAAAAATACTGATGGCCAAGCACTCTGCTCATGACTATATTACCCGTCACCAATTTCTAATAATGTGTGCAGTAGTGAATAAGAGACATGTTGATTGGAGTAAGGTTTTATTTGAATTGATCAAGAAGAAGAACATCAAGAAGGAAGTCTGCTTTTGCAGAATATTGGGAATATTTCTCAAGGAGAAGGTTGCTGAATGTATGGTCTCCCCGACCATCTTCATAAACGCCAGCAAGCTCCTCACTTGCGCTCTATTTGGCAGGTGGGAGAGGACTATCTCTAAACCCTCCAAGGGTTCTTGCTCTTCCATCCAAACTTTGGAGAGCACAAGGGCTGTAAAGGCCGCTCCCCACCCTGCTGAAGAGGCTCCTCCATCTCAACCATATCTTCCAGCACCCCTTCCTCCCAAGAAGACTCCTCATGTGTCTACCCCTCCTTCATCTCCACCTCTTGACATTACAAACATTCCATCTCCACCTCCATCTTCCCCTCTATAAGTTAATCAACAACCCACTCCTCCAGCTTCCCCTCATGAGACAACAATTCCTACACCTCCACAGTCTCCTCTTCCCCCACACTTATCCACCATTCCATCTTACACCATACCCTCACAGACCATCATGTCAGATGCCCCCACTCAATCTGTTATTCCTCCTCCCATTCCATCTCCTTCCTCTTCCCCATTTGATTCATCTACCATCATCTCTTTGCTCACTCCTATCATAAAATCTCTCATCCAAGAGGCCATTACACCTCTTGTGACCTCCATCAATTCCTTATTTGCCCAGATCTCTATCCTATCTACTGCCCGCTCTTTATCCAGGGGCCTGGCTCTAGGTGTTCCTGAACGCAGGCAGGGGGAGATGCTCAGTGATGAAGTTGTAGCAGATGTAGATACAACAGCAGCAGTCACAGCAACAGTTCCCTCTCCAGCAGATGTAGATTCAGATTAGGATATAATAATTTTGTCAGATTTTGATTCTGAAATGATTAGCTTATTCAATTTATGGATACTGACATTGATTTGGATGAGTCATTTGCACAAATAACACATGTTGGTGATTTATATTTAAATCCCATAGTGAATTTATCTGTTTTGTTGAGTAATTTTGATACTGCACATATGCAACTCTTTCCAGCCGATTTCTCTAATCCACATTTGGCTATTGTACCTTATACCTCTCCAGCTAGTCTAGCAGTTGCTAAGCAACTCTGTGACAATTTTGCTCTCTCAGTTTCAGTCTCCATCTCAGCTTCTAATTCAAAGGTCATTCCAGAAGATACTTCAGTGCCAGTTTCAGCACCAGCTTTTGTTATGGATGACTCTCCAATGCCTACTTTAGATGAGCTTATTCAGGCTGACATATAAGAAGAAAATAGGACAGCAGCTGAAAGCTCTGTCCCTATTGTTTCTGACTCCTGTGCAGTCCCCTCCTCCTCTATTGTTGATATTCCAATTCCTGAATCTTCTGCCCCTCCTCCAAAAAAAGCAGTTATTTATAATAAAGCTTTGAAAGCTTTGGATGCTCTATATGACATCCCTCAAGATTCTGAGACTGAAGAAGATGATGATGATGACTCAGATGAAGATGCCGCTACTAAGAAAAAAGAGATTGTTGGCAAAGAAGAGAAAGGCTCCTCCTCCTCCAGCTCCTAAGCCAAATCCCACTACTGACACCCCTTACTATATTCTGCACAATGTAACTCCATATAAGGGAATGCATGCATGGATGTGGCTCTCCAAAAACTAGCAGAAATATAGAAAGATAAGCAGGAGATACTCCCCTCCTCCAGTGCACAGGTACATAAAGGATCCTCCTCCTCCTCCAGCAGCTGGTGCCAGTGGCTCTAGCTCCCAGAGATCTGCCCCAATGCAAACTTATCAGAGATAGTCAGGGAGATCTTCTGGAAGCAGCCAGCAGAGGCCATCCTCCTCAGGTAGTCAACAACATCAGCATAAGCATCAGCAGCAGCAACAAAGTTCTGAAGTTCAAAAAGCTGAAAGTCCAAAGAGACCTCTCTCTCCTCCAATCCATTTTGAAGATCCAGAAACTGCAAATAATGCAAGAATGGCTAGATACCAAGAGCTGATTGGTTTATCTTTGATAAATAAAGCCAAGGCTGAAGGCAAAGATATATCAGGGATAACAACTATGTCAAAGTATAGAAAGAAAGAGCTGAAAAGGTTTGACAAAGGCAACAAACTGTTTAATGTTGATAATTATATGAAACTTCATCCAAAAGCAGTTGTCCCCAGAGAAACTTCATTGAAAATCATTGGGGCAGCTGACATGACCATGACAGTGGCTCAAGCTCAAAATCCTAACAGAAAAATCATTTTCAAGAAGCCAGGAGATCAGAAAACAGAAGACAAACCTCAGCAGAAGAAGCCAAAGAAGTAATTTTCTTATTGTTTCAATTTCTGTCTGTTCTTGTTTTTCAAACTATTCTATCTGTTAAACAAAGCTATGTATATATATATCTGTTGCATGTGTTATAATTCTCTGCCAGATATATCTCTTTTCTTACTTTGTTTTTTTGTTTTGAGTCTCTGTTAGTGACCTCACCCAAATAGGGGGAGATTGTTGGATCCCTAGTTGATTTGTGCTAGGTTCACTGACTTAGGATGTGACCCATCATGTATAGCCAGGGTCAATTTGTGTCCTAGTGTCTAGGTCAAGCCCTTACGCTCAACTCCAGATGGAGCATCTTTCAACAAGACCATCAGAGACTCCAGTCTAACAAGTTTTCAAGACTAAGTAAAGTTAGTTCGATGTTCGTCGAACTCAGCTCGACAAAAGGAGTTCTGTGCTCGATGATCGTAAGACAATTCTTAGTGCTGAGCTCGACGATCTGTGTTCTCTGTTCAACGAAGACTCAGTTTCTACTTCAATCCAAAGTCAGGAGAACTTCAAATTTTTCTAAGTCCAGCTTCAAGCTTCGGTCGACGAATTATATTCTGAGCTCGACGAACTTAGACCTCAAGTTGTCAGTTTCTAAGGTCGACGAAGTCAGCTTCTCAGGATGACGAATACTGTACTCTACTCGATGATTTCTGGACTCAGAGAATTTGTGTCGACACTTAGGGTTTGTGTCGACACCAGACAATTAGTGTCGACACCAGCTTAGGTCGACACCAGAGGGTTTGTGTCGACACCAGGATATTAGTCGACACCCGCTTATGTCGACACCAGAGGACTTGTGTCGACACCAAGATCAATCTGTCGACAGCAACTTATGTCGACACAGCATTTCAGCAGATGCAGAGTATTTTGCCTAAGTCCAGAATTTTTCTCAGCTCGACGAATTTGGTTCTCAGCTCGACGAATAAAGACTGTTTGTTTGACAAATGAAGATTGTCTGGTCGACGAACTGAAGCTCAGCTCGACGAACTGAAGCTCAGCTTGATGAACTCAAGCTCAGCTCGACGAACTGAAGCTCAGCTCGATGAATTGTGTTCTCCGCTCGACGAATCCAGACTAGGTTTTCTTCAAGTTTCCCGTCCCGTTTCTTGGCGCTGATTCCTGAACATTTATTGCCAGATCTTCTCGGAATGTTACCGTTAGAACGCGCATTGACTATGGTCGATTACATGCCGTTTTTCCATGGGACAGTTAGGAAAGTCATTGATTGCTGATTCTTTCCAAGGCCGACTGCAATTACTGCTCAACATTCAAAAGTTTGAATATCCCTCAGTCAGATATAGACATACACAGAAACAAAAAGAATTAAGCAGCAACAGAGTAATAGTATCTTAGTACAGCAAGCAATACACAATCAGACAGACACTCAGATTGCACAGAAGAACAATAATTCTCAAATCAAAAGTTCTTGACTGCAATCAGCCTTGACCAGGGAACATTTTCAAGAAGAAGAAGAAAAACAATCAAATTCAATCAAGAGTCTTCTTCTCTCTATTCTCAGGACAACTTCAAAGGACAACAAAGTTCTATCTGTCAGAAGAAGTTCCTGAAGCATTTCTGGTCCAAGCATTCTAGGTCATTGAAGACCTATCACCCTGAAGCAGTGCTCCAGCATTCCTGACTAATTCAAGATCTCAGGGGGAGCAAGATCTGCTACAATCAATCCACAAGTCTTCTCTATGATTATTGACAGAGACGACACTATCACCCTCTTTCCAATTCTTGTACAGGGTTTTAAATCCCTTCAAAATTATTCTGGTTGCAAGTCTCCTTCCAAAAGACTTGAGGGTTTGTTTTTGAGAACCTTATCAAAAGCTCATTGGTGCTCAGGACACCTGATCACCTCATCCTGCAGTGGATTCCTACCTAGGGTGGTAGAAGAGTGGATGTACCCAGATTGATTGGGTAACCACTATAGCTCCTTGTGTCATCTGGTTGCTCTTTTCTTTTGTTTTCTGGTTGTGCACTTTGATTGCTCTGTGATTAGATAGTTGTTGTGCTTGCTTTATTTTAATTGCTTCCATGTTCACTTAGGAATACAACAATAGTTGTAAAAAGTTTATAGTGAGCACCATACTCTATTCACCCCGCCCCCACCCCCTCTAGAGTATATCAGATCTAACCTACACTTTCATATAGGCTATATCCTTGTTCTCCACATGCTCCCAGATGATGTGATATCACACTTCAATGTGTTTTGTCCGACAGTGAGAGACTAGATTATGCGTAATGTCTATTGTGCTAGAAAAGTCGCAATACATAGAATCTATTTAAACTTTAGGTTATAGTGTTCCAGTTGATTCCTGATCCATAGAAGCTGTGCGCAATTACCTGCAGAGATATTCTTTGACTCAGTAATAGAGGTTGCCACACAATTCTACTTCTTACTGCTCCATGAAATAAGCCATCTTCCAAGGAATTGGCATGTCCTGGAAGTGCTTTTCCTGTCATCCCTGCTTCATACAAAATCGACATCTGAAAAACCAATTAGCTCGACATCTTTATTTCTCGGGTACTATAAGCCAAGATTTGTTGTACCCTAAAGGTATCTTAGAATTATCTTTACAGTAATGTAATGAGATTCCTTTGATTCACCTGCAATCTAGCGGAAACGCATGTTGAAAACATAATGTCGGGTTTATTGGCAATGAGGTAGAGCAAGGATCCTATTATGCTTCTGTACTTGGTTTCATGAAAAGGTTTCCCTTTCTCATCCTTATCCAAAGACATAGTTGAAACCATTGGGGTACTCATAGAGGTTGCATTCTCCATTCCAAATTTCTTTAGAAGCTCCTTGGTGAACTTCGTCTGAGAAATGAAAATTCCATCTTCGGTTTGCTTCACCTTAAGTCCTAAGAAATACTTCATCTCTCCCATACTTCTCATTTCAAACTTCCCTTGCATATGTTTGAAAAACTTCTTGCAAAGGTTGTCTTCCGTAGAGCCAAATATAATGTCGTCGATATAGATTTGCACTAGTAAAATCTTTCCTTTTACTTCCCTAAGAAATAATGTCTTGTCTACCTTTTCTCTTGTGAACTTGTTCTCAAGAAGAAAGCTATACAACGTCATACCAAGTTTGTGGAGCTTGCTTTAAGCCATAAAGAGCTTTATTTAAAAAGTAAACATGTTTAGGGAAAGTAGAATTTATAAAACCTAGGAGTCGTGCTACGTATACTTCCTCTTTCAGATTCTCGTTGAGAAATGTTGACTTCACGTCCATTTAATATACCATGAAGCCTTTGAGGGAAGCATGCGCAAGAAACAACGTAATCGCCTCAAGCCTGGCCACTAGAGCAAAGGACTGGTTGAAGTCAATCCCTTCTTCTTGTCTATATCCTTGAGCTATAAGTCGGGCTTTGTTCTTTATTATTACGCCATTCTCATCCAGCTTCTCCTTCAGTTCTTTCAGATACTTTGGGCACTTGCTCTTTATGTGACCAATCTTCCTGCAATGATAGAATTTAGGTTGTGGTCTATCTTCATCATCCTCTTCTTTAGCTTGGGATTTTCCTTTCCTATTCCAATATTCTTTCTTCTTGAAAAATCTCTTGAAAGATTTTCTTCTTTCAGGATTTCTCATAAATCTCCTGAATTTCTTCACAAACAAACTCTCTTCATCTTCATCATCACTTTCATCAGACTCGCTTTCCTTCTCCTTCTTGGACTTCAACGCCAAAGCTTTCTTTCTTGGCTACAAGCTATATTCTTATTGTTGAAATCTCAACTCTACTTCATGAGTTTTCAAGTTTCCTATTAGATTCTCAATTTGGAGAGACTTTAGATCGTGTCACTCAGATATGGTAGTCACTTTAGGATTAAACTTCGGGGGAAGCGATCTATGTATTTTCCTCACCAAATCTCCATTTGAAAAATTCTTCCCTACAATCCTCGAGTCATTTTCTATCTTGCTAAACCTCGTGTACATGGAGTCTATATCTTCACCAACCTCCATTTTAACTTCTCAAACTCCGATTCTAGCTGGAAAAGCTTCGAGTCCTTTACCTGTAATGTTCCTTCATGAGTAACTTCAAAAAGATTCCAAATATCATATGTAGTATCACATGCACAAACACAGTTAAATTCAGTCCTATCTAACGCACAAAATAAAGCGTTCATTGCCTTAGCGTTATTTTTACATCGAAGCTTATCAGCTTTGTCCCATTTGTCCTTGGGTTTCTCCATAGAGACACTTCCTACAACAGTAATAGGGGCAGTGTAGCATGTCTCTACCATGCCCCAAACATCAATATCTAGTGCTATTAGGAAGCATCGCATTCGAGCTTTCCAATAGTTATAGTCAGTGCCCGTGAATAAGGGAGGTCTACTAATACCTTGCCCCTCAGAAAACGCGTGCGTGTTTTGCGCCATTACTCCCGGTGGTGAAACCGTTTTTGAAGCAACCGGCATATGATACCAAGTGTTAGATCTTACGGCGCCCTTAGACGGGGAGGGGGGTGAATAAGGGTTCTTTTTAATTTTCTTAAACAAACTAAGAAACCTTTACAAGATGAATAAAAACAAAGTAATCGAAGAATGCAAACGAATACTAGCTAGAAATAATAATGATATATTTCAAAAGAGTTAAATTGCATACAAAGTGTCTCTATAGAGCTAGAGAGAAAGGCTCATGAAATAAATAATTTTCTAGTGTATTCGTCGGTTCTTCTACCAAGAACCGTCAGGCTAAAGCGTATCTCTCCCTAGATCTTTCTACTAGCCTCCCCTAGATCTAACCCCACTCTAGACGATGCACATAAGACAACGATTTCTCCCTAAGACACAAAAAGACTTGGATGAAACTCATAAGGCGGCGATTTTCCCCTAAGCCACACAAGGACCTAGACGCCAAGCACAAGGCGGCGATTTCCCTTCCAATTACAATGAGAAAATAAATGAAAAATAACTAAAAACAAATTGAGCACTTTAGGCTACACACTCCATTCAAACAAAGCGCTGAAGATGCCGATGAATCCTTGCAAGAGATGCTTTGAATGCTTTTCATGTGCCGTCAATCTTCCACACTATTTGGCCTTCTTAAGAGTATAGAATATCTCTGAGTTCTGGAGCTCTCTAGATCGTCTTTGAAGGTAAGTGCACTCCAGGTAATGAAATTCATAACTTTCTCAGAAAATGAGAGGCTTTTATTTTCTGGCGCTATCGCCGGGCGATACTGGGTATCGTCATCTGGCGATATTGGTAACCGCTGCCACGTGTCCCATGAACTCCTCATTTTTGCATCGCACAAATGTTGAGCGTTGAATCGTGCACTATCGCCGCGCGATATTGGATATCACCATTTGGCGATAGTGAAATAACGGTAGCCACGATTTCGTCGAGCGTCGATTGGAAATGCATCGAGTGGCGCTATCGCATGTGGCGATACCCACTATAGCCTGGCGATATCTCCAAGCCACGATTTCGTCGAGCGTCGATTGTCGAGTGGCGCTATCGCCTGTTGGCGATACCCACTATCGCCTGGCGATATCGCCCGAGCCCAATTCTAATCTTATTCATCATCAAAAAGATATGAGATATTAACCTGTGTTACGTGCACACCAATAACATCCAAATATCAAATACAAACAAGATTTATTATTAGCAAACCAGGAAGCGTGGAATGCATGCTCCAACACTTGTGGACGTTTATACTCATGTAGGACGTTGGAGTCAATCTAAATAAGTATTTTTCTGCAGCGTATAATTATATTTTGATTCGTGGACTAGATGAGCCACTATGCCGAGGGATACAACTAACTACTGTACTTAAACTGATTTTTCCCTTAAAATGACTTAAAGAATCTTTCTTCATGATTAAGTAGGCGTCTGCCTGAGCGTCCACAGTTATCCCCTATCAACGTGGCATCATGATGCGCATTTTCCCTTACTCTGATAAGTTATTATATGCGGTGCAAATGCTGGTTGTGACAACTATGGGCAGGAGGAGCATACATGGGAGCCATAGGACTTGATGAAGCAAAAGTATCCGGAGCTCTTCGAGTCAGGTATACCTTAAACCTTAGGGATGTTACAAGTTTCTTTTATTTCAGTAGAAACC
The DNA here is from genome assembly GCA_039583875.1 of Platanthera guangdongensis. Taxonomy (NCBI): domain Eukaryota; kingdom Viridiplantae; phylum Streptophyta; class Magnoliopsida; order Asparagales; family Orchidaceae; genus Platanthera; species Platanthera guangdongensis. Next base: position 56,456,365 of record CM077163.1, read on the forward strand.
CCCGTAGGCTTAACCTTAATTTTGGGGACGAAATTTTTATTTTTATATATTGGGATTTGTAACATCTCTCAAACAACTAGACCCCTAGGATTTCGTTTTGTCATGATTAGGTAATGACAAAACCATCAGACGCTCTAAACCAAGTGGGCAATGCCCAAGGTGAAAAATCAGCTTGGTTTGCCTAAAGCTCATCCTCAACATTTAGACCTAAGGTTTGACTTTAGGGCTACAACTTGATTCCATGACCCTACAATAACACCCTTAACACCTTGGGTAGTCCATAGGGCCAATAAGGACCCACTGTGGACAGTCAAAGTGGTTTAGTTGACCTAAGTTAACCTTAACCCTAAATGGGTCAAACTAGCCTACTTAGGGTCAATTGACCTTACCCTAGCCAAGTGGACCCCACCCATGCCCTCCTAACCCTAAAGTAGGGTCAATAGGTCACCAAGGACCCATTGGGGTCAACCTTAGTGGCTAAGTTGACCCATGTCAACTCGAGCCTCAAAGTGGTGAATGTCCCCTTAATAAAGGACAAGTGACCTTCAAGTTGCCAAGTCAACCCCACCCATCCCTACCTAGACCCTAGGGGAGGCCAATAGGTCACCAAGGACCCATTGATGGTGACACAAAAGCACATTTTGATGAAAGTCAACCCAAGGCTAGGTCAAGTCAAACTTAGGTCAAAAAGGGCTAACCCAAGCTCAAGCCCCTATCCACTTGGGCTAACCACTCCCTAACCACTTTATAGTAGCTTAGTGGACTGCATTTAGGCTAGTACCATGATATAATTCGGCCATGAAGGGCAGGAGAGAGAAAACTCCAAATTCCTCTTTAATGGAGGAGATGGAAAGGAGGTAAAGGCCATTCATGGCATAGGGAAGCCTAGGGCCCTTCTTATTTGCTTGCTTCATCTCGCCTAACAGCTCTGAGAAGATCAAGAGCTTTCCAACCATTTTCATTAACTGGATGCTCAGAACCACCATGGCCGAGAAATCCTATTCATGTCCATTAATGGTGCCATGAAGGAAGGCCCTTCTCCTCCCTCAATTAAGGGCTAGGTTCAACTCCTCTGGGGAAGAGGAGAAGTTTTCAGCCATTTCCTAGCTGGATTGAGCCCACATTCATACCCCACCACGTTGGACGAACTTCAACTTAAGGGGGCATTAATGGCTACCACCAACTATACCCCTCCCCTCCTACATTTTATCATTTTAAAAGCTTCACAGGACTCCAAGCTTTTATTTACACCCTTACCCCGACGATCCCGAGCAACTTCACTTTACAGTTGCAGAACTCGGCGACTCCTCCACCACCAATGGCATCCCGGCGATCGATGTTTCTCCAGGCTACAAGCAAGGTCCTCGACGTCCTATCTCACTGTGGGTAGATCATAGGAAATGTTAGGAACAAGATTCGGGCTCAATTGAGACCGATCGGGAGAAGCTTTCTCCTTGTTTTTCCATAAGAATGAACTCATCGGGATCGTCGGAAACCGCCCTTCCGGCGGCTGTGTCGCCGCCTGGCTAAAGCCACCACCTCAACGGAGGTGGTGGTGGCAGTGGCTGGACAGGGAGGCGGCCGGATTGCCGCAAAATTGGCCTAGAAGTGGCTCTAGGACAGGGTGATCCTGGCCATTGGCTAGAGCTAGAAGACGAACCAGCCACCCTTAGATGCGCTTTAAGATTCGTGCTGGAGATGGACTTAAACTATAGGATATGATTTCATATTTGACCAGGGCACTCATTTTGGTGGGATCTATACCTAGCGTTAGATAGAAACTAAAATGAGTGCCCCCACTTCATTCTTTGTCCAAATGACCTGAAATTTGGACAGGGAGTCAACCTAACCTATACCTAAGCCTGTCAAAAAATGGGAATTTTTGGTGATAATTTTTCTATAGTTTTTGAAACCATTTAATAATCCTAGGGTAAATTAATTGGAAGAACTAATGACCTCCAAACCCTCCCAAATCTTGGTGAGTGGTCCTTAGGGTCATCATGAGGTTCTGTATAAATGTTCACCTCAGTTTGATTTGATTTGTTTGGGAAATGAGTAGACCCTAGTTTTGCCCTAAAAAAGGTATTTAGGTCAAAAGTGCACTTTGTGGATTTGGGTGGCCAAATCACCTCAACAGAGGCTGAAACTTTGTCCACTAGTTTGTTATGACCATGGACACCCTCCGATGGGAGATGGGGTGGATTAGGGTAGATTTGCCCTAGGAGACAAGTTCAAACCCTAAGTTTGGACTTTGGGGGTCTAAGAATGGCATGGGGGAAAATGCCCTTGTATGGACTTGAAATTTGGTAGAGAGGACACTAGGGCAGCTAAAGTCCACTGGTAAGAATCGTAGAGGCTTTGGGGATGGTTAAACCCCTCAAAACCCTAACCCTAGTTTAGGTCACAGTCCTTAAAATTGAAGGATAGATAATTAAAACTCTGTGAAAACTAGTGAAACTTAGGTAGTTTAGTCATAATGTCATTATAAGACTTGGATAATTTTATTGGGAATTTTAGATTAATAATTTTAGTATCTCCTTTGTAATACCAGTATTTGCCCTAATTAATTACATTTTTATTATGATCTTAATATCCATTAGATGATTATGAAATTGGGGAAGAGTGAGTTTTAGACCATTATGATCATACATGAATTTTATTGTAATTTTTAGATGTAAATTGCTAGTACTTACTTCAAATGTATATAAATATGGGAATATGATCTATAATAGATTTAGAACTCTCTTTTTATTGGAAAATCATGAAACTAGAATAGTAGTGTTTCTAGGTCAATATGCTCATATGGGAATTTTATTATAATTTTTAAATGAATCATTATTGTACTTAGTTCACCAACCTGTTAACTTGGATTATTATGAGAAAATCAGGTTTAGAGTTCATTATTCATTAATAAATTGTGAGACTTGACGTGAAGTGTTTATGTGTCTTTATATTCATCCTTGAATTTTCTCAGAATTTTTATAAGAATATTGACAGTACTTTTGTCTTTAATTTAGTTAATGTACATTATGTTCAAAAATTATGTTTAGATGTTGAAGTCTTACTGAAAATTTGGAGACCTTGAATTTACAGATAAATAGTTATCTTGTATTTATCATAATTTTGTGGAACATTTTGCATGCATGAAAATAGTACTTCATGTTCAAACTAAGGCATTTGGATCTTTTAGGAAATTAAATAAATTATCAAGTAAATTACGAATATTATGAACTTCTGGATTTAGGCTAATTATGCCATGATAGACCTCCAATAAATATTATAGGGATTTTGGATGATAATTTGGAGTACCTCCCATTGTATACATCATATAGCTTAGGATGATTTGCGTTTAGTAAAAACTGCAGAAATCATAATATGGTGGAAATGAACCTACGGAGTTGGGAAGTTAATGTATTGATCTGGTAAGTGAAATGAGATTATCATCGGGAGTCGTGATGAGGAGTTAGAGGTTTGAATAGTGTTAAGAGGTGCTTGAGGTCGACGTAACATTGTCTTCCCCGTGGAGAGAGAAAGAGTCAAAATACACTAGGGTTAGATCCAGTACAACATTAAAGGGATTGGGAGTTGGGTAACAACCAATAATAGTAAGTGCCTTGCGAAAGGGAACGATGGGCTTCATCTACCATCATAGTTCTTATTTCCCTCAAGAGCCCTTCACGGGGAATACCTTGGGCAGTCCTGGGCTAACCTAAACTGTATGTAAAATAAATGTTTAAAAGAGCAATTTGTATAAGTAGGGATTCACAATTCACACACCCTAGTAGCTCGGGAGGTTGGTTAGGTTAGTTTGATTAGCCATCCGGACAGTAGGTTCAGAGGATAGATATAATGGACGGGATAGTCCGGGGAGCCAGTTGCTCGGAAGGATTTGGATTCAAAAAAATAAGGTGGTGGGTCTTTGGTATTGGACGGTCGTTCACACCGACGTTGATACGTTTACTCGGTAGTGTGGGACACTTGGCAAAGGAAAGTTTGGTGGGTATGGCCAGCATAGTACTGGAGACTCTAGGTTGTGTCCTTTTATAAGCGTACATAAGGGCTAGGCCTGGTAGTGTGGATACCTGCCTAAGAGTGGGGGGCCCTACCCACTGTCTCAGTTTTCCACTACGGAGGTTCCTGGGAGTGAAGCTAGCTGCCCAAATAGGGGGAACTAAAGGTCTGTGTGCATAGAGTCGTGTGCATGAGTTTCACTTGCATGAATCATGGCATAGCATATCACTACACACATACTTGCATACAACCGACACCCCAACGTATAAATTGGTATTGGACTTTTTATACGATAGGAGCCTTGCAGAAGACCCCTTAACTTATATATTTGTATGGGCATTCATATAAGTTAAGGTTACATACTTCTTACTTTGTCTTTCTTCCTTAGTTGTTTATACAATATAAATAACTGCTAGATTATTTCCACTATCAACTGCTTGTTTTATTCTCCACCTTCGTAGCTTCCCTTTCCTCCTCCCCGCTTGGTGCATAGGAGCCATAGGGGAGGGGTAGGGGATGATAGGACTTAGTCTGTATGACTAAAGTTTTTCGGACCACAACATTATAGGGGCTCCGAATTGGTGACAGGGAGTAGCAGCAGGGGACACAGCACCAGCGGAGTATGGTGCTCATGGTGGTGGGCTAGTCTAGTACCGGAGCACCTGTGACCAGCTCTGTGAGTGATTAGTCTTTCTTATAGCTTCCGCGAGAGATTGTAGTGAGGATCTGATGTGCCGGGCTTAAGCCTGTTAAAATTTCATTTGTACTATTCTAGTGCAGTACTCTCTCTTTTCTATATTTATGGACTTGTTGTCATTTCTCATTTATATATGATGTTTGTGGTCTCAATCCTATTTCAGTTTATGATTACTGCTCTCTCGTTAATGATCGAAAAGGCCGGCAAAATCGGAGTTTTGTAGTGGAGGCCTTCCCGAGTGTCAGGGCCACTGCAAAACGGCAGTTCTTGGCATAAGACCCCCGGGTTTGAAAAACATGGGGTCTTATAAGCACAACTAGCAAACCAGCTCAAATAACATGATACAACTTTCAAGAGTGCTGGTGCTATGGCTAGGTAGGCTATTATGCCATTGATTTCTAGCATAATCCCAGTGTGGCCAGAGTTAAATTTAGTTTACCAGTCAGAAAAACTGCTGGTGAACATGTTCATTTTCAGACTGACATACACTAAGTACACTATAAATATTGGGGCCCTAAGGTAAAGTAAATATATTTTTCAATTTAGTCAATGTGCCCATACCCTTATATGGTACTTGGACAGTGGTTTTTTCAGGCACATGACTAGCACAAGGAGTAATCTGAAGGATTATTCTCAAGTGACGGATGGACCAAAAGTTATCTTCGGTGGTTAAGACAGAGAAGTAACCATAGGGTATAGTAAGATCACTAATGACATAGTCACTATCACTAAAGTGGCTTATGTGGAAGGTTTGTAACATAACCTAATAAGCATGATCTGGTTATGTGATCTAGGCTTTGTCACCCCATTCCACAAGGATGAGTGCCAGATTAAGACGTCAAGTGACCAAGAGGTCATCTTGACAGGCACTAGGAGTGGGAAATTTTATTATTTAAATTTTCTATATTTAGATATAGACTCCCCTATATGCCTAGTTGCAGATGTGAAAGCCTCATAATGTGTCCAGTGGCACAAGAGGCTAGCTCATCTGAATTAGAAGACTATAGGCAAGCTCTTTAGTGAAGGGTTTTTAGGAATGGTCCTAAGATGAAGTGCCCTAAGGAGGGTTTCTGCTCTGCATGCCAAAATGGCAAATAGACCAAGACCTCTTTCAAGGGCATTGGAACAAAAGAATCAGTGAGGTACTTATACCTCCTACCTATGGACTTATTTGGTTCTATAACAGTTTATAGTCTAGGTAGGAAAGTTAACACCCTTGTGTTTGTTGTTGACTTTTCGAGATTTGCTTCAGTTTTCATTCTTAGGAATAAGTCTGAAACCCCTGATGTCTTCAAGACATTTGTTACGCAAATTCAAAATAAATTTGACAGTACTATGGTAAAAATCAGAAGTGATTATGAGACTGAATTTCTGTCAGAATGCATAACAAGATTCTGTGAAGAGCAATGGATTCACTAAGAATTCTCCTCTCCTACAACACCCCAGCAAAATGGGATTGCTGAGAGAAAGAATAGGACTCTAATAGAGCTGGAAGGACCATATTGAGTGACATATCTCTCCCAGAATACTTCTGGAATGAGGCAGTTATTAATGCATGTCTTGTCCTTAATAGGGCTTCTATCACCAAGAGCCACAAGAAGACACCATATGAGATCTTGAAGGGCAGAAAACCAAACCTGAGTCATTTTAGGATCTTTGGTAGTAAGTGATATGTGCTAAACAATGGAAATTCCTATTTGACTAAGTTTGCTGCCAAGTTATATGAAGGGATTTTTGTTGGGTACAACAATCACAGTAGGGCCTATAGGATCTACAACTTGAAAAATCAAGTTGTAGAAGAGTCTATTCATGTAGTTTTTGATGAATCTACAACGAGTAACAATGAGCTGCCAGGATCCTCTTCTAGTCCTGCAGGTATTGAACTAATAATGGATTAGTTGACTATCAAGGAGGCTGCTCCATTAGTTCAATATGAATCTGACAGAGTGTGCATTCTAGAGGAAGCATAAGACACACAGGTTATGGATGATGATCAACAAAATGAAGACAATGAAGATCTGAATGTTGAAGCAAGATTGCCTCCAGCAGTCAGACATCTAAGGGATCATCCAAGATACCAGATCATTGGTGATGCTAACCAAGGAGTAGTTACAAGGATTAAAAGTCTGAATACAACTTTGTATTCTAGTTTCCTGTCATAGGTTGAGCCCAAGAGATTTGAAGAGGCCAACACAGATCAGTTCTGGATTGTATCTATGCAGGAGGAACTGAACTATTTTAAGAGGTGTAAGGTCTGGAAGCTGATTCCCAGACCACAAAGACAAAATGTCATTTGGAGTTAAGTGGATCTACCGGAACAAACTTGATAAAAATGATGTTATAGTTAAGAATAAGGCTACACTAGTGGCTAAAAGATACTATTAAGAAGAAGCTATTGATATTGATCAAACCTTTGCTCTAGTAGCCAGATTGGAATCCATCAGACTTTTCCTTGCATATGCTGCATACCATTAATTCAAAGTCTACCAGATGGATCTGAAGTCAGACTTTTTGAATAGTGACTTAAAGGAAGAGGTTTATGTTGAACAACCTCCATGTTTAATTGCTCCTAACTCACCCAATTTTGTTTATAGACTTAGGAAAGCTATATATGGGCGGAAGCAAGCTCCTAGAGCTTGGTTTGAGAAATTGTTTAACTTCCTTATTGAGATAAATTCTCAAGGGGGAAGATATTTAAGACCCTATTACTAGGGGAATCTAAGGTCAAGATCATCCTAGTCCAGATTTATGTTGATGACATAATATTTGGATCTACTGATGACAACCTTTACAAGAAGTTTGCCAAACTTATACAAGGAAAGTTTGAGATGAGCAGAATGAGTGAGCTCATGTTCTTTTTGGGCCTCCAAGTAAGACAGACTGATGATGGCTTGTACATATCCCAGTAAAAGTTCATCAGAGAGTTGATCAAAAAGTTTGATATGGAGAATGACTCTACCCTGAAAACTCCCATGGGGTCATGTATGTCTATAGAAAAAAGATATGGTAGGGAAACCTGTTGATGAAATTTAATATAGAGGGATAATTGGCTCTATTTATACCTTACTGCAATTAGGCCAGACATCATTTATATTATATCTGTTTGTGCTAGGTATCAGGCTAGCCATAAAGAATCTCACTATCCTGCTGCTAAGAGAATTTTGAGGTTTCTTAAGGGCACACCAAATCTTGGCCTATGGTACCCCAGAAATGGGGATTTTGATCTAACTGCCTATTCATATGCAGACTTTATAGGCTGCAAAGAGGACAAGAAAAGCACTTCAGACACCTGTCAGTTCTTGGGAGGAAGATTAGTGTCTTAGAGCAGTAAGAAGCATACAAGTGTTACAATCTCAAATGCAGAATCATAAAATATTTCTACTGGGAACTGCTGTGCACAGTTGTTGTGGATCCAACATCAGCTCCAGGACTGTAACTTCAAGATAAGTAGAAGACCTTTATTTTATGATTCTACTAGTATCATCTCAATTGCTAGGAATCCTGTCTCACATATTAGGACTAAGCATATTGAGATCAGATATCATTTTATTAGAGAGAATGTAGAATGCGAAGATATTAGTCTTGAGTTTATCCCTACAAACAAGCAAGTCACTGACATCTTCACTAAGCCACGGATGAAGCAAAGTTCAACACCTTCAAATTTGAGTTGGGTATGTTGAATTTGGTATAGCTATAGTTTCTCTTTCCATGTTTATGTTGAAGGTATTGCTCCTTCTTGCAAGTTGTGAAGACCATAAGTGATATCAAGACTGGAGAAGACTACAATGTCTATCAGATGCTGAAAGAAAATGCTCCTGTTAAGGGGGAGCAAATCCAGCACTCGCAGGAACAAATTCTGTTTCCCGTAGAGAAGTTGCAAGCAGCTGATTATCTGTAATCATATAGGCGGAGAAGATGTTCAGAGGAAGTTAAGGCCATCATGACCATGACTATTTTATAGAAGTCAAAAAGGGGCAGAAGGATGTGATCTAGGAAATAATCAAGGCTATGCAGTAAAATAGGGGGATCAGCAAGTGATGATGATCTCCTTCCAGGCAAGGAAAATGTGGTATCCTATAGCTTGTTAACTTGTAATTTTTTTTCCAATCTATTACAGCATATGTTGGTGTGTATCATTGACTAAGAGTTTTGATGAAAGATTTTGGCTCCTTCAAATAGGGGGAGATTGTTGGGTCCATTGATCCCAATATCCCAGTTTTATAAGAAGTCAAACAAGTTGATGAGTCCATGTTTTATACTTATTTTCGGACTCATCGGGGCTAGTTTTCACGCGTTTGCACTTCACTTTTAGTTCTATATCGTTCATATCTCATCTTATCTTTATTTCCATATGAAGTGCACATTAATGCCCGTGGTTGTATATTTTGTTACTTTTATTGTTTATACTCCTTTTTGTGATTGCCTGGAATGTCTGCACATATCAGTGATTGGTTTTTCTTTCAGTACAGGGGTCGTGTGCGTGTTCCGGGATGGTTGTGAAACAGGAATACTGCGCACGATCATGGGATCTAATGCGCATGACCACTGGTTGTGCGCCCCTGATCATGCGCACTACTCTATGTTTTCCAGAATCAGCCTGGGGTAAGTGCACGACCACTGGACATACTGCGCACGACCACCGGTCGTGCACCACTGATCGTGTTCATTGATTCCTCTTTTCTGGAGTGCTGTCTGGGTAATCGCACGATCATTGGACATAGTGCGCACGACCACTAGTCGTGCACCACTACTCGTGCGCATTATCCCAGTTCTTCTTCCTGATATTCCATACCAGTGCGCACGAGCACAGGACATAGTGCGCACGACCACTGGTCGTGCGCCTGTGATCGTGCGCATTGTTCATTTCTGCTTTTGTATAAATAGTGCAGGTTCCGCCCTAATTCGGGATCGCTCATTTTCCTCCGCCGTTTTCATCTCCGAGGAGGGATTCCGCCGTCCTCCTTCAATCTCCACACTAGGGAGGTGCTCCGGGCAAGCGTTTACTGCCAAATCCAAGTCGGAGCTTCCTCTCGGCCTCCTCCATCATCTCTTGGGTTCATTTCAAGTTTCAACGCCATAGCCATCAAGAAAAGGGAAGCTTTCAACTTTCGTCCGCTGTCGTGAGACGAAGAAGACGGGCCATTGGAAGGTGGTGACAGCCCTTCTCTATCCCGGACGCAGTTGAGGACCGAGCTTGGATGCGGAATGACAATCCGACGATTCCAACCGTGAATCCTCAACATGACTTCGAATTCAGTCGATCTCTTGACTTGTTCTTCCTTTATTATTGTTTATGTGTTATTGTAAACCTTATTGATAGATGATGTATGCTTATTTGTAAAACGTTCATATACAATTATGTCTATGTGATTGTATGTGTTCGTTATATTTACTTGAGGTGCGCCTATTATTCCACCACCATCCACCCTTGCCGCACTAGCAATTGCTAGTGGCGTGCGTAGCGAAGAGGTGCTCACGACCCTCATTCTGCCGTTCTAACCACCTCATCCGCTAGCCTTCTCGTCCATCCGCCTAGTGATTCGGTGCATAGCGGCCCAACTAGTCTTCCATCCCGCCTGGCGAAGCATCGCATAGCGGCGTTGCATAGGAGTAGTTGTTAGCCTTTTATTTTCGGTTTCCGCAACATCAAAACCTCCCCTTAGTTAGCTCCGACCTGAGGACTTCAATCTCAAGTCCTCCTCGAAATTAACTCCACCTTACTGTGTTCCTTGTGAGATCGATACTTGGGAAAACCCCCATTTTATATTACTTGTGTGACCGGTTCACTATCGTGATCTATAACATCAAGTTTTTGGCGTCGTTGCCGGGGAACGCAGTCGTGTGAGTTTCTGGAGAGGGAGACGTGAGATTGTTTTCCTTTTCCTTTGTAAATCGCTTTTGTTTTGTTCTATTTCTGTTTTTCCTTCCTTTTTATTGTTTGTTTAGGTAATTATAGTAATATATTGTTGGATTTAGTAATTTGCACAATTTATTTTGAATCTGCTATTTCGACACCATGTGGGGATATTTGTATGCCCAATGTCATTGGTGTGGGAAGCCTTCCCATGCTATTCATGACTGCCCTACGAGAGATATTGAGCATAAGCCTCAGCGCACAATGCATGAGATGCTGTATTCGTACAGCCTTTCGAACACTATGCCCCGAGCTTATGGTCAATCGTCCTCGCCACATACACCATTCTCCTATTCCTCTCCGGCCCCACAAGGACCGCAGCGTAATGGGAGAAAGTGTTTGTATTGTCGTAGAACAGATCATGTCCTGAAGGATTGTGCCGTGTACCTCCGTGTTATGGAAGAGGATGATGAGCCGGACATCCGGATCATCCCGACTCCTACCCTTGGTGGCACGCCTTCATCTTCTGGTTATGTATCACTGTCACCTTCATTTGTTGAAGGGAATGATGTGGACACAACCGCCAGATGTGTGGCTGATCTAGGATTCGACATGGCTGAGCTTATCTCTCCTGTGCATACATCTCCAAGCGTGGAGCCGATTCTTTATGAGGAACCTGCGCTTGACTTTTATCCAAGCAAAGTTCTTCTGCCTTTTGTGCATTCTACTTCAGTCGCCTCTGGCGACATTTTCGACGATGCAAAATAAGTTGAGGCTTGTGATACATGGGTTGTTTCCACTCCCATGGAGGAGGACACCCTTCTTGGTGTCGAGGATTCTCCCTTGATACCAAAGCAGGAATTCCAAGTCTTGGTGGAGGCCTCTATGGATCCAGCCGAGCCTTGTAGCATTGTCGAGATTACTAACGATATTTTTCTACCTCAGCCTTTGGGGAGTGAAACTGGGATCACTCCCCCGATTATTTCTTTATGTTCTTCGTCTCTTTTATTTCTTGATCCCATTTCTATATCTGAGCCTGTACGGGTTGAGTCTTCGCAGGTTCTTCAGGAGACCTTTGAGCTTTCAGCTCGAGTCATGGATGATAGCATCCTCTTTTGCGAGGAGGTTGAATCCTCCTCTGTTGAGGAAGCTCCATTCATCGCTTTCTCCTCCTGCAGACTCCCTGTAGACGATACCTTGCTAGGCAAGGATTTCTTTTGTGATAAGATGAGCAAGGACCAGTTCTCCTCCTCTTCTTATTTCCTATTTCCTCTACTGTGTTGGGCAGGTATTATTATTTAGGTAGAGGGGTAACTGCTCTATCACCGTATCGGTACCCGTTACCGAAACGGATATTGGAACAGTTACCTGTGCACTTTTTATTTCATAGGCCTATAAGCTAGAACTGTTTAGAATTTAATAAGTCGTGCTGGGATGACAATAACTCCAGTACTTATCTTTCATTTTCTGCATTTTCTTTTTCATGTCTATTTAGTTTAGTATTTCTTTGTAGTTTGTATATTTTGTTTTGTTTTTGCGGAGCTCACCCCTGCAGGTATTCATAGCAAATCACACTGGCGGGGTTCTGATTCTTCGTATGGCGGGCCTGCTTCTATTTTCACGCGTCTTCTGGTATGCTACTAGCTGAGCATGGGGTAAACTGTTCCCTTAGCTCTTTATGGTTTTAATTTCTCTATCTTATGATCTGTTGTTTAGTTTAAGTCTGGGGGAGAGATTTGTTACCTATTGCACGCACATATTTATTGTGCATACTAGAAGCCTTTATTGTTTTATTTTGCTTAGTTCATTGCATCACAAACCACTACACCCACATGAGCGCGTGCTTAGCTTTTTGCGTGCTACGAGTTAAACTCATTTCTTTGCTAGATTTGGGAAAATTATGGTGCTGGCTTAGGATTGTGAGACGGAGTAAAATGTTGACCTTGCTGTGCTCCTAGTCAACTGCTCTCGTCTCGTGTAGAAATTTGAGTAGATTTAATTTTTCTGTATACTTATAATTTTATATCTTTCTATTTGCGTAAAGACTTTTTATTCTACTCAAAAGTTGGTGAATCCGGTGTGAATCCGACGGTAGCTTAGGGATGTGTGTAGACGGCCGTTAGGTTCGTATTGCTCGAGTCAGGAGGACGGATAGTCTTTCTCGTTGGCTAAGAACTTGCCCCTAGCTACTCTCGAAGCATGGGTACATGGTTAGTCAAGTGCGTGCGTGATGTGGGCCGTCACTTTGTCTCGTTTGAGCCTTGTACCATTCCCGACATCTAACCGTTGCTATCCCCGTTGAGCCTGTCCCTTCCTTTGAAATCCCTTCGCCTCGCTACCATAGACATATAGCCTTTCCTACTCGCACATCTGAATGTGATCGCTCGGTTAGTTTGTTTTGTTGTAGTTTATATCCGTTTTGTGTGGGCAGTTTTGTTGGTTTTTGTGCAGCTTGTGGTGTTGTCGTGTTTTCCTATTTTGTTTTGGCTATTTGGATAAAAGAAAAAATAAAAAAAGGGAAAAGAAAAAAAGAAAAAAAAATATATGATAGTAAATAAAAAGAAAATTCCCAATGTGGAATACAAAAAAAAAGAAATGTATTTGTATATCTATTATTGCTGAGTTGTGCAATGTGGTTGAGTTGTGTTCGTTATGGGCTTGCGCGCACCGTCAAAAGTCCAAGTCTGGTGATGCGTCGCACGTGTTTGTCCATTGAGTTTAGCTGTCTACGTTTTTGGGCGATCTTATTTTGGGTGTGCGTGTCCGTATTGTTTACCTTTATATACCCCGCCTTCACCTAAGCCTATATTATACTCCAAGTCCTACGGATTCGTGCTTGAGTCTAACTAGTGCCGTGGAGAGAGTGTGAAAGGGCAAGCATATGGTCACCGACATTGGTGGATTTCTTTGGAGGTTATCCCAAGCCCTGATCTTTGGCAATGCTCGCCTAGCGATTAGTCTACTTTCTCCCTACGCGTGACCGGATGATTCACTGTGATTTCGTTTTTGAGTAATAATAAAATTTTGATACGCACTGTGAAAAGAATAAACTATTTTGTATACTTAGAAATTTCTTCTATTATATTTTTACGCGCGCGAGCATGCGACTTCGCATGGTACTTTGTTTCGCAATTTCTTTGTTAACTAGTATTTTTCCCTATCTGCTTAGATTTTGTTTGCTCGGGACACACAAACAGTTAAGTCTGGGGGTGTGATGAGTCCATGTTTTATACCTATTTTCGAACTCATCTGGGCTAGTTTTCACGCATTTGCACTTTACTTTTAGTTCTATATCGTTCATATCTCATCTTATCTTTATTTCCATAGGAAGTGCACATTTATGCCTGTGGTTGTGTATTTTGTTACTTTTATTGTTTATACTCTTTTTGTGATTGCCTGGAATATCTGCACATATCAGTGATTGGTTTTTCTTTCAGTACATGGGTCGTGTGCGTGTTCCGGGATGGTTGTGAAACAGGAATACTGCGCACGATCATGGGATCTAATGCGCACAACCACTTGTCGTGCTCCCCTGATCGTGCGCACTACTCTACGTTTTCCAGAATCAGCCTGGGGTAAGCGCACGACCACTGGACATACTGCGCACGACCACCGGTCGTGCGCCACTGATTGTGTGCATTGATTCCTCTTTTCTGGAGTCCTGTCTGGGTAATCGTACGATCATTGTACTTAGTGTGCACGACCACTAGTCGTACGCCACTACTCGTGCGCATTATCCCAGTTCTTCTTCCTGATATTCCATGCCAGTGCGCACGAGCACAGGACATAGTGCGCACGACCACTGGTCGTGCGCATGTGATCATGCGCATTGTTCATTTCTGCTTTTGTATAAATAGTGCAGGTTCCGCCCTAATTCGGGATCGCTCATTTTCCTCCGCCGTTCTCAACTCCGAGGAGGGATTCCACCGTCGTCCTTCAATCATCACACTAGGGAGGTGCTCCGGGCAAGCGTTTACCGCCAAATCCAAGTCGGAGCTTCCTCTCGGCCTCCTCCATCATCTCTTGGGTTCATTTTAAGTTTCAACGCCATAGCCATCAATCAAAGGGAAGCTTTCAACTTTCGTCCGCTGTCGTGAGACGAAGAAGACGGGCCATTGGAAGGTGGTGACAGCCCTTCTCTATCCCGGACGCAGTCGAGGACCGAGCTTGGACGCGGAATGACAACCCGACGATTCCAACTGTGAATCCTCAGCAAGACTTCGGATTCGGTCGATCTCTTGACTTGTTCTTCCTTTATTGTTGTTTATGTGTTATTGTAAACCTTATTGATAGATGATTTATGCTTATTTGTAAAACGTTCTTATACAATTATGTCTATGTGATTGTATGTGTTCGTTATATTTACTTGAGGTGTGCCTATTATTCCACCACCATCCACCCTTGCCGCACTAGCAATTGCTAGTGGCGTGCGTAGTGAAGAGGTGCTCACGACCCTCATTCCGCCGTTCTAACCACCTCATCTACTAGCCTTCTCGTCCATCCTCCTAGTGATTCGGTGCATAGCGGCCCGACTAATCTTCCATCCCGCCTGGCGAAGCATCGCATAGCGGCGTTGCATAGGAGTAGTTGTTAGCCTTTTTTTTCTGTTTCCGCAACATCAAAACCTCCCCTTAGTTAGCTCCGACCTGAGGACTTCAATCTCAAGTCCTCCTCGAAATTAACTCCACCTAACTGTGTTCCTTGTGAGATCGATACTTGGGAAAACCCCCATTTTATATTACTTGTGCGACCGGTTCACTGCCGTGATCTATAACATCACAAGTTAATGGTATACACATAGTTGTATTTGATGTATTTTCAAGTTCATGCATGCATGTTTCTCTTTGTCACATTGATTGGACAGGTGGCTCAACTTACAATGATATGACACAAAGAAGCTGGTTGGAATGACAGGAATTTGCCTAAGTCCACAGGCATTGAGTGAAGCAAGCTCACTCAATGCCAGATGTTGATATTCTACGAAGTCCATAGGCATTGAGTGAAGTAAGCTCACTCAATTCCAGTTGTCAAGAAAGAAGGCTGAGAAAGACAAAAAAGCAGTTAAGTCCACATGCATTGAGTGAAGGCAGTTCACTCAACGCCATATATCAAGAAGTTGTGTGTTTAGCTAAGTATGTCAAAGCTTCAGCAATGGAAAGCAGAATATCAACTAAGTACAGAAGCATCGAGTGAACACAACAATAAACACCTGAAGATGGGAACATTGAATAAAGCTAATTATTTCAAAGCCAAAGAAGAAAAGACAAAAAAAATAACTAAGTCCAGAAGCATTGAGTGAAGTCAGCTCACTCAACGCCAGCAAAGAAAGCATCATGTGATGATAAAGCTCAAGAAGAGATAGACAGAAAAATATGTATAAGTGCAAAAGCTTTGAGTGATGAAGCTTATCTCAATGCTCTCAACGCCTAAGATGTAGAAATGTTAGAATTGTTGACTAAGTTTTTTGGCATTCAGTGAAGCATGTTCACTCAACGCACTCAATGCCTGGAAGTGCAGAAGATATTGACTAAGTCTAGAGGCATTGAGTGAAGCTAGTTCACTCAACGCACTCAATGCATAAGTAAGGCTGAAGTATTGACTAAGTCTAGAGGTATTGAGTGAAGTCAGTTCACTCAATGCACTCAACTCCTAAGCAAGGCTGAAGAAATGACTAAGTCTGGAGGCATTTAGTGAAGCCAGTTCACTCAATGCACTCAATCCCTGAGTTGGAACTGAGAAATTGGCTAACTCCACAGATGCTAACATCAACAAAAGTCAACAAAAGTCAAATCAATAATTTCTCTCATGTCAAATCAACATCAAACCTTATTCTGAAGATTATTTTTCTGGAGCTGTGAAGAAGGAATCTGGACTGATCTTTCTTAGGACAGAAGTAGAAAAACATAGATATAATTTCTATGGTATCAAATCAACATCAAACCTTATTCTCTCTGTAAGATCATTTTGGATCTTAGTTGTGAACCTGTGTTTTAAAGGCTAAGATTATGAGATCTGTTATAGATCTAAGGTAGGATTTACGAGTGAATCTGAGAGGTGGGATTCTATTAAGAATCTTAGTGTAATGCTTTGGGCTTAGTTATAGGATCCTTTGGATCTGAGTTAGGGTTATCCTTCCAGTCTGAGTGGTAGTGCCTTTGTCCTGAGGTAGGTTATCATCTGATCACTGAGTTGTAGGGCTTTGTGCCCGAGCTGTAAGTCTTGGATGAGACTGAGTTGTCATGCAGGATTGTGTTGTAAGCTCTTATGAGCAGAGATATTGGAGAAGTGCCTTGCCTGACACACTGTTAGAAAGGTAGTAGGGATAGTGGACGAACCTATAATCTGGGGAACCTCTATAAATTGTTGTGTCGTGTCGGTGATCTTTCTGAAAGCAAAACTAATCTAATCACAACAGACCCTAAAGTAGTTAAAGGTCAAAAAAATTTAAAATGACCTAAAAATCTATTCACCCCCCCCCCCCTCTAGGTTATTTAGCTACCCTAGAACTTAAATACTTTCACTTAGCCACCACTCTAGCTTTGTTCTTGATTATAATGTCATTTTTATCAAGATTTTTCCTGTAGATCAACTTGGTTTCAATGACATTATGTCCTTGTGGTCTGGGAACCATCTTCCAGTCCTTTCATCTTTTGAACTAGTTCAGGTCTTCTTGCATTGCCATAATCCAGAACTGGTCTATGTTGGCCTTTTTAAATCTTTTAGGCTCAACTATTGACAGGAATCTTGAATACATGGCTGTGTTCAGACTTCTACTCCTGGTTATAACTCATTGTTGAACATCACCAATTATCTGGTGTCTGGTATGATATCTTAGATGCCTAACTGCTGGGGAAATTCTTCCTTAAGCTTCTTGTGCTTCTGTGATAGGAGCTTACTGTTATTTATCCTCGTCATGTGAGCTTTGCGCTTCTTCTAGAATGAACACTCTTTCATCTTTATCATGGGCAGCAGTAGGAGCTTCCTTGATGGACAATTGTCTATCAACAATTCTATTCCTATTGTACTAGATGAGGAGCTTGGTAGCTCACTATTAATCATAGTAGATTCATCAATCACTACATTTATGGACTCTTCCACAACTTGATTTTTCAATTTGTAGATCGTATAATTCTTGCTATGACTGTTGTACCAATTAAATATCGCATTGATGGCCCTCCGTGGAGCCCAACCTTTGTTTAATTAGTGATGATGGGGTCGAATTTCGTGGAGGGAACGAAAGGAGGCAAATGCAGCTATCGCGAGTAGTACACTATATTGGGGGGGGGGGGAATATCGAGGTAGTATATTTCTCGGTGTGGGTTGATTATTTCTACTCCTCCTGAAGGGACTATGATCTTACTGAAAGTGAAGTGTCGGATTAACTAAGGCGGCTATAAAAACATAGAAAAGAGACTGAAAAAGATCGATGAAGGAATAACGCTCGGTATCGAATTATGTTTGGACTAAAACAAATTTATATCACTAGAGATCTAAAATTTCAAATTAATTAAAGACAACTTGGCCGCAGAGGTTCCACAAGTATTAGCTCACTTATCTCTACGGCTATCACTCACCTGAACTTTAAGACTATTCGACAGAGCTCTCATTCGACGAATGATTCCTCTTAATGCCAGCATTACACTAAGACCCTGCTATTGAGGGGGGGTGGAACCATTCCAGAATAATTATGTTGCTCCTCTCTCGAGGTTTAGTACGCAACTCTCTTTACCCAAGGGTGATCGATTTAAACGCACGACCTCTCGGCAAGCTAGTGTATGGATAATGGGAATAGAGCCCACACATCGATATTTGGTCCTACACGTCGTATACCTGGGGTAAACCTTAAGTTCTTGAATTAGGGTGAAAAAATGGACCTTTAATTATTTAAAAAGATTTTCATGTCCCAATGCTCTTCGATACTGAGGGCTACGAACGATTAGCCACTTATCAGAATGGGGACAACTTATGAAAAATTGCATAATTGAAAATTCAAGTCCTACTCAAATGAGTAGGCATGAAATGAAAGAGATAAAGGGGAAGTACTACTCGAATGAGTAGGCGTGAAATAAAAGTGGTAAATTGCAATTCCTACTCAAGCGAGTAGGCGGGAAATGAAAGCAGTAAAAAAGCAGTAAAATGTGAGTCCTACTCAAACGACTATACAGGAAATGAAAGAAGTAAAAATGTTGAAAAATATGAGTCCTACTCAAACGAGTAGGCGGGAAATGAAAGCATTAACGAGCAAGTTCTACTGAACCGAGTACGCGGGAAATGAAAGTGATAAAATAAACAATATATACACACACACAAACTAAATGAAAAAACAAAGTGATCCCAAAATTAAAATGACTACATTTCTACTCCTAGAATTTACAAACAAAATGCATAAAAAGACAATAAAATTAAAGAAAGAAAAGATCTACAAAATAAAAGCAAAAACAAAGATTATCAAAAATTAAAAAAACTTGATATTCATTCTTATAACTTCATAAAAGTGGTAAAAAGGTGGAAATAAAGTTAAAAACAACAAAATGTTTTGCAAACTAAAAAAAACTAAGAAAAAAAGGATAAAAACCACTTTGAAAACACTTTCACAAATCCATAAAAAGGAATTTAAAGCACTTAAAAAACTATACCTAAGCAAAGCTAAGGTAAAGGATGAAGAGAAAAAAAGGCTATCATAACAACTAAGAACCTAGAGAAAACTTACTACAAAACTTAGTAAGAAAGGCTTGAAAACATAAAACATAAAATTACTCTCATACACACACATAAAACATAATAAGGAAAAACAAGAGACAAAAGATCACTGAAAGTGGGGTACTCAGATGCAATCCATAACAACATAAGTATGAAAAGAGTAACATATTTTATTAAAGAAAAACTTGGATTACAAAAGCTAAAACAAACACTAAAGAGTGGGGGGATATCCTTACATAACACAAAAGGCACACAAGCCACCCACCTAAAGCAAAATTGTTCAAAAAAACTGAACCGTTGGTATATAAAAAAAAGTTCTATTTATAGGCAAAAATTTTGGATTATACGCCTTCGTCACGGGTGTGACTGGGGGTGGCGTGTAATGTTGGCATGCTGGAGAAGCCGTAAAGCTGGTGGTAGGTTGACTTCGGGGATCTTCTAGAAGTTCCACGTCGCAGTCACGGGTGTGTCGAAATGACATGGGCGTGTAGGGGGCGTGAGTAGACATCTGACAGAATTTTGATGTCGGAAGAAAATATTTTTGAGGTGGATTGAAAACTTGCTTATCGAGCACAGGCCTTTCGTGAAGGTCACGAGCGTGCTTGAGGCATTGAGTCTAGTTGACGGGGGCATTGAGTCTGGCTTGTATGCGCCGTTGAGTGCCTTGTCATGGGCATGTTTGGGGTATTGAGTTCCTTATTACGGGCGTGCTTACTCTTTGTTTCATGGATTCTCAGTTGCAATAACTTTTTTTCACTGGGGTCAAAGTGACACGGCCCGATCACGGGCGTGACAGTCAGGTCATGGCGTGTACTTTGAATTTTCGACTTTTTTTTGCAAAAGTTTTAGGAAAGGAGAATGCTTAGTTAGAAGGTAATATACAAAAAAGAAACATTTTATTGAAAAGAAAAGCTAAGCAAAAATGAAAAATAACCTAAAATAGCCTAAATTAAGTACTATAAAATACGAATATTTACAACTTATCACCCATTATAGGATTTGGCTACAAACGTAGTCAAATAAAACTTCCCATTAATGAGCACATAATATTTGCTACCAAAGATCCTTAAATAAACAAGGTTTGGTTTTTTGCCCTTCAAGATCTCATGGAGAGTCTTCTTGTGACTCTTGATGATGGAAGCTCAATTTAGGACATGACATGTAGTATTTACTCCCTCAGCCAGAAATACTCTAGGAGAGATGTGTCACTTTGCAGTGTCCTGCCAGCTTCAGTGAGAGTTATATTTTTTCTCTCAACTATCCCATTTTGCTTGGGTGTTCTTGGAGAAGAAAATTCTTGATGAATCCCTTACTCTTCACAGAATCTTGTCATGCCTTCAGACTAGAATTCAGTTCCATGGTCACTTATGATTTTGACGACAATACTGTCCAATTTAATCTGTACTTGCTTGACAAAGGTCCTGAAGATATCAAGGGTTTCAGACTTTTTCTTAAGAAAGAAAACCCATGCAAACCTAGAGAAGTCATCAATAACCACAAGGGTGTAGACTTTCCTACCTAGATTATGAACAGGTATAGAACCAAAAAAGTCCATATGCAGGAGGTAAAAACTCCTCACTGAGTATTTGGCCCCAATGCATTTGGAGGAAGCTTTGGTCTGTTTGCCTTTTTGGCATGCAAAACAAGTACCCTTCTTAGTGTATTTCACCTTAGGAACATTTCTTACTAACTCTTCACTGAAGAGCTTATCAATGGTCTTATAGTTCAAATGAACTAGCCTCTTGTGCCATTGTACACAATATGAGGCTTCGTCACTTGCAACTAAACAAATAGTGGAGTCATGACTTAAACATAAAAAGTTTAGACAATGAACATTTCCACTCCTAGTGCCTATCATGATGACCTCTTGTTCACTTGACTAAATTTAGCACTCATCCTTGTGGAATACAATGACATAACCAAGATTATAGAGTTGTATTATGTTTATTAGGTTGTGTTGCAACCCTTCAACATAAGCCACTTTTGAGATTGTTACTATACCATTGGTGATCTTACCATATCCTTTGGTGACTCCTCTATCTAAACCAACAAATATTACTTTGATTCCATCCTTCACTGGAGTTTACTCCTTTAAGTTACTCCTTATTCTAGTCATGTGCCTAGAACTTAAACTATCCAAGTACTATATAGGGGTATAGACACTTGGTCTATCCTGCAAAAAATTATTTAATTTACCTTAGGTCCCCAATTTATATTGGGTCCTAGGTTTAGGTTAGCCTGAAAAATAAATTATCTTCCTACAAATTTTTTGATAGGGCGATTAGCACTTGCTCTGGGCATAGTTGGATTATGCTAGCAATCAAAGGTAAAATGACAAACTTTGCCAAACCACCAACACTCATGTATATTGTATCTTCTTTTCTAAGCAGGTGTGGCAATTTGGTTAGCTTCTGACTCTACAAAAGGAAGAGCAGCTTCCTTATTCTTGTTTCTTTCAGCCACTATTTGACTAAAGGTGAGTTTTCCAGTAGAAGCGCTTGGTTTCTCTTGAGTTCTACAAATAGTGATTTTTTTTGTAGAAGACATATTGTTGATGGATTCAGAGATACCCAAGTTAGGCATGTTGGTAGACTTGCCTTGGTTTGAGTGTGTGCTGGGAGATCCTGAGAAAATGCCACTGCCTTATTCTTGAGTGTGGAGACTGGTGCACTAATCCCCTTGCTATATCTTACACCATATCTTTGAACATTTTTTTCACACATGTGGATCTACCATTCATTTAGTGACCACAGATTCTTTCTTTGTCATACATGTTTAAAGGTAACATCACTTTCATAAAAGAGATAGGAGGCAGTGATGCCAGGAGCTGAACTGTAGTTTTGCCTTTCCCTTTGGTATGGGCAACTCTAGTGTTCCATTTGAATCCCAAACCTCTCTTATCCTTTTGAGAGGTTAAGGAATCTATCAAAGGCAACATAGTATTTGGCTTTGAATATTTATCCACAATCCTTTCTCACTTTTCAAATTTTCCTCAAGATCCATAATGATCATGTTCTTATTGTTGATGGTCCTAATCTGGATGATTGAGATGGCATTTAGTTGGATGACATCCCTCATTTTCTATTCCAACAAAGATGCTAAATCAGATTGCTGGGAAGCAGCTAGCTATAGGAATATAATCTCCTCAGTCTGCTTCTTGGCCAACTTCTTGCTTCATTTCGAAGCATCCAGTAGGAAACCATACTTGTCAATTAATTAATTGATATATTATCCAGATTCATAGTCATCTTCATCACAGGATGAAGATTCTTTTGAATTGGTATTAGTCTCATATCCTGTGTCAGATGAGGATCTTGATAGAGAATGTACCTTGTCTGGATTAGGCTGATCCAGGCTCGATTTTCATCTGACATGGCTATTAGGCCATAGCAGATTTTGGCATATTCTTCATCATCGACCTCCTCTGAGTCACTGTCTGAATGTGACAGAGGTCCCTGATAACTATCCTAGCAGCAGGATAGTCTTCAACTTCGTCAGCAGCAAATAACCCTATATAGGATTCTTCTTCTTCAGACTCAAAAGATGCTGAGTCAAACTGACTCCATGTCTTCTCATTATTTACAATGAGGTATTTTCCTTCTTGCCCTTATGATGGTGGAGCTCTTTCTAACCAGATTCTTTTTTCTTGAATGGGCAGTCAACAATTACATACCTAGGTTTGCTGCAACAATAACACACAACTTTAAATGAAACTTATTTACTCTGTTTAGGTTCATACCTGTCTCCCTTGGATTATTTCGTCTCAGCCATGTAGTGGTACTTCTTCTGATGACAGGAAGAGGAAGGTCTGCTCCTCCACTGCTTCATCTTCATCATCTTTTGAAATTTCTTGGAAAAGGCAGCAAATTCTCCATTAGACATATTGTTGTCTGATGTTCTTGGATCTGTGTTGTCTGATTCAGCAGGCCTCCTTAGAGGAGAGGCAATCCTCTCCTTGAACTTTTTGGTTCCCTCAAATTTGAAGTCCACAATATTTTCTTTGGCCTTGGATCTGTTAAAAGTCTCCTCCTCCTTCTTGGCAGATAGTTGCATCTCATAGGAGAGCAGCTTCCCAAACAGAGTGTGTGAGGGAGTATCAGCAAGCTTTGCCACTTCTTAAATGGCATAGATCTTTGTGTCCTAGTCACTTGTTAGAGATCTTAGTAACTTGTAATTGAGCTCATAATGGTTGAAGACCCTCCCATAGGTCCTCAGCTCATTCACAATTCTGAAAAATTTGTCATAGCATTCGGCAATGCTATCCTTCTTATTCTGTCTAAAGGAATCATACTCTTGGTTGAGTAGGGATTTCCAGTCATCCCAGACCACCTCAGTTCCTTCCATATAGACAACCAAGGTTTTCCGCATTTCTTTGTAAGTCTTGCATTGGACAAGATTTTGGAAGGTTGAATCATCAATAACACTCACTATGATGTTCTGAGGCCTGTATGACCTCATCCTTGGTTATTTCAGAATACTTCCTGGGAGTCTTTACAGTAAGATCCATGTTAGATACCTTCAAGGGAATGAAGGGTCCCTCTAGAAAAGTTATAAAAATTCTTGGGTCAGATGCTTCCTTGAAAAGCCTGACCGTCTCCTTCCAGATCCCAAAGCTTTCCTTCCTACAGATTGGAAGCTTTATGGAACCTAGCTCCTTATGTTCTCTCCTAAACCCATAAGTACAATTCTTTTAGCTTCCCTTGGATATCAACTCAGACTATTAAGTCCTTTTTGAGCAACCTCCCTCTAATAGCACTTGAAAGTATTTAGTTTCAAGAATAGCTAAACACCTAGAGGGGGGGGGGGGTGAATAGGTTTTTAAGTCTTTAAATACTTGTTATGTTTTAGCTGTGTTGTTTTTTAGTTATACTTTGCTTTCAAGACTATCACCAACAATACACACAAGATTTATAGTGGTTCCACAGATTATGGGTACATCCACTGTCCCTCCCATCTTTCTAGCAGTGTGTTAGACAAGGCACTTCTCCAAAACTCGGCCCTAAAGAGCTTACAACTCATATCCCTAAAGATCACTCAGTCTCCTCCAAGACCTATAGCTCAGGCACAAAGCCCTACTATGCAGAGATGTTTTCTCCTACAACTCAAGCACACAGGCACTACATCAGACTTGAGCACAAGTCCTACAACTCAATCTAGGAGGATTTCCCTACAACTCAGAGATGTAACTCCTACCTCAGATCTGAACCAGATCATACATCAAGCAAAATACACTACAACTCAGATCCAATCCAGGATCCAACCTTAGATTCAACTCTGAATCCTACCATTCAGATCTATAATAGACCCTACACTCAGCCTTTATAATATTTGGCTTACACTTAGATCCAAAGGATACTATAGGAAGAATAAAGTGTGTTGATGATGAATAGACACTAGAGAGATTTTCTATACGTCTACCTTCTTCTGAAATGAAGTGGCTCAGTCCAGTCTTCTTCTTCACAGCTCCAGAAAAATGTTCTTCAGGAAAAATCTATTTGAACTGTAAAGTAGCTACAGCTAGGGTTAGCCCTTGCTGCACCTTCTTTCTCAGAGAAATTCTATGTGCTTGTAGTTGAAGGTGAGAATGACAATAACTTTTTCTTTGCTTGAACTCTCAGATTAGCAGTTTGAACAACTTTTGCTTGCTCTGCAATAATGTCAAGAGGAGGAAGATTAAGTCCAACGCTATTCGAAAAGTTCCAAGATCATTTTCTCTTTCTACTGATCTGTAGCTTTTTGTCCCGATGTCCAACGGCTCTTTGATCCATAGGCCAACTCAAATTTGGAAGCTGTAATTTTGTTTTTGCATTAAATATAGTACAAGAGGCATGCGGTGCCGTTTGCCACATACTGTAGACCTCCTACAATACTTGAATTTCTACTGACGTCGTCAACTATAGACTTAAGTCGATTCCATACAATTCATCATAGGCGTTGATTAAGGTATGTCACTCAGCTCCAGAATACTTAGCTGAATATTCTGCAGCACCGGGTGTTGAGTGTGTTGACAATACTCAACAAATATAGACTTTGTCAATCTTAACTAAGTAGGAATTGAGTGAACCTTTGTCACTCAATGCATTTAGACTTAGTCGTTTCTCTGAATGGAGGAATTGAGTGAGTTGCCTTCACTCAATGCTTCCCGCCTTATCTTGCAATCTTGCTGAGGCGTTGAGTGAACAGCCTTCACTTATTGCTTTTGTACTTAGTAGAATATCTTGTCGAGCTGCCGTTAAGTGAACTGCCTTCACTAAACGGTTATGAACTTAGATGGATTTTCTGTCTACTTCTTCTTAATCTTTGACATCACTCTGTTCTGTCGACACTTTCTTATTTAGGCATTGTGTGAACTGCCTTCACTCAATACTTCTGGACTTGGCCAGAATCCTGCTCTTATTCTCAGATGCTTTGACTGCTTGATCTTGACTCAATACTTCTTGTCATCTGGTCTTGAGTGAACTTCCTTCACTCAACGCTTTTGCACTTAACTAAAATTTTTCCATGGAAATAGTTAGGCTTTGACTGTTCATGCTTTACTCAAAGCTTTTGGCTTTCTGGCATTGAGTCAACCGCCTTCACTCAACTCCTGTGGACTTAGAAATATTTTTGTCTTTTCAATATACTGCCTTGAGTCCACATGTCACAGTCTCTTAGACATCATGTCCAATCATTTTTCAAAGAACAACCTGCATATATAGACATTATGGCAACTGTTAGATTACACATATATATACTATTATCATGTAGGACTTCTTTAAAACTGGGATATTGGGATCAATGGACCCAAGTACTACAAGATTTATAAATACTCTCTCTTGTCACCTTTTTTTACATTACTGTTGTTACATCCCATGTTACTTCTAGGCCCCTTCCACTTAGATTGGGTTAGGCATGGGATGGGTGTCAAGGGGTTTAGCTATGTTTGACCCTAGGTAGTGAGTTGTGGCCATATGGGGCCCACTATAGGATCAGGTCAAACTAGGTCAAACTAGCCTAAATAGGGACCCAAACCACACCATGACCCCACCACATTGCCCTAACCCTAAAAATAATCCAAGTGCACCCTAGGGCATGCCCTTAGGTCAACACTTTGACCCCAGTTGACCAAAGTCAACCTTGGACTTAATTTGGTCAAACCCACACTCATAAGCCCAATAGCCTAAGTAGGGCACCCCCTTGACCCAACCCAAGTTGGTTGGTGCCACTAGACCCATTTCCACCAAGTAGGGTCAGCCCACCCACCATGTTGACTAAGTCAACTCCCCAAGTCAACAAGTCAACAAATTGACCTAAAAGAGTGAAATGAAGACCAAGCCATCCTCCATTGGACCATGCCCACCAA
The DNA here is from genome assembly GCA_039583875.1 of Platanthera guangdongensis. Classification (NCBI taxonomy): domain Eukaryota; kingdom Viridiplantae; phylum Streptophyta; class Magnoliopsida; order Asparagales; family Orchidaceae; genus Platanthera; species Platanthera guangdongensis. The sequence continues at coordinate 56,482,969 of CM077163.1, forward strand.
AATTGGCCCATGGCCAGCCCAAGTGAACAAGACCAGTCCTACCCCTCTAAATCAGGAGAGAGAATACATGCAAGGGGGTAGAATTGGGATTTTGAGAGAAGGAGGAGAGAGAAATGGAGAGGAAGGGAATGGTGGCCACATGGCCACCCCTTCAGCTGAATTTATCTGCCCAAAACCAGATGGCCGACCTCCTCTCTCCATTCCAGCAGAAAACAGGGGCTGAGAGCCACTTGGCAGCTGGGGGCGGAGCAACCAAAGCTCAACCGAACTCACATAGGTAATATCCCCCCATATACTCCACCTCAGTCCAAACAGACCTCACCAACAGCTTCAGGAGGTAGAAAGGAGTGGAATTCGAGTGCTGGATCATGGAAAACAGTGGAGAATCAAGGAATCGGGGTGGAGCTCGCCGGCGCACCACCACCATGGCAAACCGCCGCCTGACCCTGAAAGATATTGTACCTAATCACCTAGAGGGGGGGGGGTGAATAGGTGACTTAAATCTTTTTAACTTTTTAGGGAGAATTCAGATTATAACACAGAATTATATCTACTTTATCACAGCACACAATCAACAATCACAGAATTCCACAAGCACACAGTAGACACTCAAATTTATAGTGGTTCCCCATGGTTTGGGTACATCCACTTTCCCCCTTCGCATATCTAGTAGTGTACTAGATTCGGCTAAACTCCTCCACTATCTCAGATCCTCAGATCTTACACTCAGAACCCCAAAACAGGTTCCTACAACTCAGGCCCAAGGCCCTACAACTCAGCTTCTTAACAAAGCCTACACTCAGCCACCAAGGCCTACACTCAGCCACCAAGGCCTACACTCAGCCACAACAGGCCTACACTCAAAGATTCAAATCTCCTACACTCAGGCACTCAGGCCCTACACTTAGCCTTTATAATTACAGGCTTACAAAACTCAGATCCCTAAGGATCCTACAAGATAATATGAATATAAAACTGTAAACCCAATAACTCAGAGAAAAGAGAGAAGGGTTATGAGTTTCTTGATGAGTTCTTGGAAGAACTCAACTGAAATCAACCTGACTTGGCTTTCTTCAAAGCTTCTTGAAAGTAGAACACAATAAGATTGATCTCTTCTGCAGTTGATCCTTGATCTCTGCTACTTAAGATTCAGAACAAAATCTGAACCCTTCTTCTCAGCCAGGTTCCAATGGCTGACTTCTTGGATGGAGCTCTCTCTCTCCAACTTCTAAGATCTTCACTAGATTCTTCAAGGAATAGCTAGATCTACTTTGTATATTGATCTCTTGAACTTGTGTTCAATCTTTTGTTTCTGTAGATAGTGTAAGCCTATTTATAGGCCTTCTTCATGGTAACCGGCTGGTCCGGTTCATAACTGATTTCTGACAACTCTGACAGGTGCAGCAGACCTGCTGGAATGGCAGCTGTCAAGTCATCCAGTCAGTTCTTGAAAATTCTGTAACTGCCTGTAAGTGTCGAGACTGTCTGTCTTTAAGTGTCGACACTTATAGACCAAGTGTCGACACAAGTTGTCTAAGTGTCGACACTAGCCTACAAGGTGTCGACACAACTCCTTGTGTTGTAGAATTGACTTCTCGACACAGCTTCTTCTTCATGTGTCGACACTGATATTGAGTGTCGACACAAGTACTTGTTCTTCAGTACATTGCTGAATTCTTGTAAGTGTCGACACAACTCCTTTGTGTCGACACATCTTCATGTGTTGAACTTGTCAGTGTCGACACTGCTTCTTGGTGTCGACACATGTCTTCAGTGTTGATACTTGTTGAGTGTCGACACAGCTCCTTGTGTCGACACATTCTTCTTCTGTTGAGACTTTTGCTGAGTGTCGACACATCTCCTTTGTGTCGACACTTGTACTTAGAATTTTGCTGATCTTTGATAAGTGTCGACATAGCTCCTTGTGTCGACACTTTCTTCAAGTGTTGAGTCTTCAGCTGAGTGTCGACATATTCTTTCTTGTGTCGACACTTTCTTCAAGTGTTGACTCTTCTGCTATGTGTCGACACATTGTTCTGGGTGTCAACACTTATACTTAGACTCTGCTGACTTTTGCTGAGTGTCGACACAGCCTCCAAGTGTCAACACTTTCTGGTGTAGACACAGTTTCACTGGGTGTCGACACAACTGCTAAGTGTCGTCATTGCATCGCTGCACTTTTCTTCACTGAGTGTCGACACAGCTCCTTGTGTCGACACTTTCTGTCTGGTGTCGACTCCACATCCCTGGTGTCGACACAATGACTCCAAGTGTTGACACTTCTTGCCTGGGTGTTGACATAAGTCTTCTTAAGTGTCGACACTTTTCCTCTGGGTGTCGACACATGGACTTAGAAACTTTTTCTTCTTTCCTGCAAATACTTAACCTGCACAAGTAAACTCAAAACACATCAAATACATTTTGATGTATAGCATTGAGTTGGGTGAGGCTTCTTCAAATCAGGAACATTTAGACCAATGTACCCAACAATCTCCACCTATTTGGAGAAGTCATAACCCTTAGTCAATGATATACACCATACAAAATAAAATCATAGTATGATGTAAAGCAGGATTATGTAATCAGGAAAAACATAACATGTATTAAACAAACATGCATACATAGATATCATCACAGAATAATTATGAAATAGATTTAAAATATAACACATTATTCTAATATCTTGTCATATTCATTTTCCAAAAGTTTATAAAGTGTTTAACAATCAAAATATTACAACTGTAAACTCAAGAAAAATCTATTCTGTTTTTGTTCAGCCTCCTTGATCACTATTCCTTTTCTAGATTGTACTTTGGTTTGAACAGGGGCATCAGTAATTTCAGTATCAGCAGGCTTCTTACCTTTCAGATCCTTTTTCTTTTGCTCTTCAGCTTTGATCTTTTGCCTCTCAAAATAATGATAGGGCTTGGGAAAGTACTTGCTAGGCTCCTGAGCAGTAGGAGGTAGCTTTCCCATCTTGGCCTTTCTTCTATATTGGACTATGGCTTCTTGCCTTGTCTCATGCTTTCTCCATTCCAATTCAGAAAACCATTTATTTCTGTCTTGAATGTTATCTTTTGCAGCTTTCCATGCAGTTAAGATAATGTTTCTTGAAGTGGGGCTCCACTGCTCAAAGTCTGGTCTTTATTCAGCTTGCTCCCTGAACCTCTTCTTAGACAGTCTGGCTTCTTCTTCTTTCTACAGAGCTTCTTGCATAGCCGCAGATATAGGCTGAACAACCTTCTCTATGATGACATTTGGCTGACCCGCAGGTGGGCTATATATTGACTGTATATCAGCTTGAACCATATCAAAATCTAGAGGAGGGTAGATGACTTGAGCCACTTCAGGTTGCTCCCCTCCTAGATATGTAGGATGTATTCCAGATTCTGCTACATTGTCATCATCACATAAAGGAGGATAACCAAGAGTTGCTCTAATAGAATTAGATATCCACTTTGCATGATCAGAGCTGGCTTTGACTAACACCCTCTCCCCCTTTATGACTTCTCTTTCTATGTGATCTCTGACATCATCTTTCTGAAATCTCACTTGGTTGTCCAAATAGTTGACTCCATCTTTAAATAAAGGTTTCAACCTTTGGAGTTTGTCAGTTATCAACTTCTGAGAGTCTTGAATTGCAGTTGTAACAGCAGTTAAGCTCTCTTGCAGTGCTTTATCAAAATCTGCCTTAGCAGTAGCAGTAGAAGTTGTCAGTCCAGCAGCTATGTTCTTCATTTCTGTGATAATTGCATTATGTGAAGAAGTTAAGTTATCATTCATTCTGATCTGATTTTCTAGAACATACCCTTGCTTCAGTGCAATGTCATCTACTTGAGCTTTTATCTTTTCTTGATGGGTAGCCAAGTATACCATTGCATTCCCTCCTTTGTGGAAGTAGTCAGTCATCTCCTTTTTATTAAGATTCATTTCAAATCTTATAGACTTTATATCCTGGGCCAGATCAAATTGTAGATACTTATGCCCCTCATCCACATACTTCTCTATGGCTTGCCTATGCTCATCAAGCTTTATCTGCATAGCAACCATAAGAGCACTATAATCTACAGTTGGTGCTGGTTGAGATATAGGCTGTGGAGCAATAGTTTGTAGAGCCTTCTTATAAGTTTGGCTTCTTCTTTTGAATACTTGGAATTTTCTTTTCTTAGCTCTTGCATCTTCTTCATCTTCTGAAGCTGAGGTGCTGGCTATGTCTACCCTCTCCCTAGGGGCCTCCTCAACTTCCTTTTGCTTCTCAGGCTCTTAACTGTAGGTTCTTCAACAGTTACTACTTGCTCCCCCTCAACTGGAGCTTTCTCCCCCTCAGCAGCAGCACTGTCCTTCTCAAGGTCTGCTTGATCCAGATTAAGGAAGAGATCTTCCATAGTAAATTCTTGTGGAGAATGGGCTGGAGAAATTCTTGGCTCATTTACCACTGGATCAGATACTACTTGATCTGTAACAGATGTGTCCTCCATGACAACATCTGGGACTTGACTATCAATCTGAGTTTGCTGATTAACATAATTTAAGGAATCAGACAATACATTATCCTCTATAGGGAAATCTAAAGCATTAAGCTCAGTGATTACCTCAAGGATGATGTGTGTTGCTTGCTCACTTTCAAGAGGAGTTGGTTCTTCCACTATTAGAGGCTCCCCCTGGATTTGATCCTGGTGTATGGGGCTAGCCTGAGGTTGCTCCCCCTGCCTCTCTGCAGCATCTTGTTGAGCTGGAGACTTCTCAACAGTTCCAGAGTCTTCTTCATCAGGTGTGAAGACCACTTGTTCCTCAGAGCTGCTAGTTGACTCTTGTGCCACTGGGGCAGTTTTCTTCTTCTTCTTCAGTGGAGGTTCCTTCTCAGAAGTTATTTTCTCAGGGGTTGGCATCTCCTTAGACAAAACCCTATCCCATCTAGAGAAGATCCTCATGTCCATCTTTCTCATATGTTTGATTTTACTGCCAGCAGCTTGACCCATAACCTCTGGTAGACTACCAGCTAGGTATAAACTTATTATTCTACCCAAATTGGGCTTCTTCAGACTTTCTTTAATCTTATCAAAGACAATAACAGACCAATCAGTTTTTACTGTGAAGATTATCCTTGACATAAGGTTGAACATATGGGCTGATACCCTATCATGCCCTCCAGGCTTACTCAAGATTACTTTTCCAACAATTTCTGATAGAAATTTTCCATGGCTGTTCATGCCTTTTCTATTAAATACAGATCCAATTTTTAGTTTGGAATCTAGACCACACCATATCAATGCTTCTCTAGTCTTAGAAGTAGTTACTTCATCCTCTTCTTTTGTCCTTGGCAGGTTTAGAACCTTTCTCAAACTTTTTGGAGAGACCTTCACTTTTTCTCCATGGACCCTGGACTTGATCTTGAGTCCAGATTCATCTACTTTAGCTCCATTTAGAAACTCTAGAACTTCCTTCTTCCAGATCTTTGTGTGCTCAAAAATAAGAAATTCTAACCCTGAGTCTGCAACTAGGGTTACCACAGTCTTGATCTCTGGGTCTACATCTCCAAACGCATCTCGCACCATTTCATAGCCTTCATTGACGTTCTCCTCGAGCTTTGGCGCCATTAGGGTTTGAATAATTTGACTGGAGAGAAGAGAGGTGTCGACACACAAGTTTGGTCTCGAAACTTTAGTGAGCGTGTCGACAAACAATGGAGAATTTCTATTTATACCTTTCTAGGTTTGAAGATGAAAAGGCGGGTTAACTAACTTAAATTTTGTCGACACTGTGGAAAAGTGTCGACACTGACTTATAATGTCTCGACACCTATGTGTCGACACAAGTTTAGTCAACATATATATGTGTAGACACAAGTATATGTGTCGACACCACATAACTCGACATTTAGTCGAGACTTTACTTAGATAATTCTGAGTAAACACTAAGTGTCAACACCACCTTGGATATGTCGACACCTACTTATCATGTGTCGACACTAATTTTCTGAAGTGTCGACACCACTTTTCTATGTCGACACAGATATCTCTGTGTGTCGACACCTTTTTACTTAGCCATTTCTATAAACTTATTCTAAGTTTATCATACCTAGTTCAATTTTAAACCTATTGAGCTTAGTTTCTTCTAAGGGCTTAGTATACATATCAGCTATTTGATTATCTGTTCTAACATATTCCAGTAAAATATCTTCTTTTTCTACATGTTCTCTAAGAAAATGATATTTTATTTAAATATGTTTAGTTCTACTATGGGAAACAGGATTATTTGCTATTGATATAACACTTGTAGAATCACAAAAGAGTGGAGTTCTACTTACTTGAATTCGATAGTCTTCAAGCTGATGTTGTATCCATAGAAGTTGAGCACATCAACTTCCTGCAGCCACATTTTCTGACTCTGTAGTGGAGATAGCCACACTTGATTGCTTCTTGCTACTCCATGAAATCAGTCTTCCACCTAGGAATTGACAGGTTCCAGTAGTGCTTTTTCTGTATTCTTTGCATCCTGCAAAGTCTGCATCTGAATAACTGTTAGTTCAAAATCCCCATTCCTAGGGTACCAGAGGCCTAGATAAGGAGTGCCCTTTAGATATCTCAATATCCTTTTGACTGCTGTCAAATGAGACTCTTTAGGGCATGCTTGATACCTTGCACAGACACATGTAGCATACATGATATCTGGTCTACTTGCAGACAAATATAATAGGGAGCCAACTATCCCTCTATACAAAGTCTCATCTACAGGTTTCACTGCATCATCTTTGCTAAGAGACATACTTGACCCCATAGGAGTCTTCATGGTACTGGATGAATTCATACCATACTTCCTTATGAGTTCTAGGGTGAACTTAGACTGGCATATGGATAAACCATTCTCAGGCTGTCTAACTTGGAGACCCAAGAAGAACTTAAGTTCCCCCATACTACTCATCTCAAATTGTCCTTATATTAGTTTTGCAAACTTTTTGCAAAGACTACTTTCAGTAGACCCAAATATTATGTCATCTACATATATTTGGACTAGTATAACTTTGACTCTGGATTCCCTAAGGAATAGAGTCTTGTCTATTTTCCCCCTTGTGAACTTATTCTCAATGAGGAAACTAGGCAGGGTTTCATACCAAGCCTTAGGGGCTTGCTTTAACCCATACAATGCTTTCCTAAGTCTATAGACATGATTAGGTTGAGTTGAATCAACAAAACCTGATGGTTGTTCCACATAGACTTCCTCTTTTAGATTACCATTCAGAAAGGCTGACTTTACATCCATTTGGTAAACTTTAAATCCTTGAAAGGTTGCATAGGTCAGGAACATCCTTATGGCATCTAGTCTGGCTACTGGAGCAAAGGTTTGATCAAAGTCAATACCTTCTTCCTGCCTATATCCTTTAGCAACCAATCTTGCTTTGTTCTTAATGATGACTCCATGTTCATCCATCTTGTTCCTAAAGATCCACTTGGTTCCAATTATGTTGTGGTCTTTTGGTTTAGGAACAAGCTCCCAGACCTTGCACCTCTTGAACTGATTCAGCTCTTCTTGTATTGCCTCAATCCAATGATGGTTTAGGATGGCTTCTTCAAACTTCTTTGGTTCTATTTGGGATAGAAAACTGGAGAAGAGCACTGCATTCAGATTTCTGCTCCTTGTTTGTACCCCTTGTCTTGGATCACCAATGATTTGCTCTGCTGGATGATCTCTAAGATGCCTATTGGCTGGAGGCATCCTGGCTTCAGGTTGAACTTCTTCAACTTCTTCATCTTGCTGTACTCCTGGAACTTCTTCTGCATTAGGTACATGTAGTACTCCCCCTGGACAGCAGCCACTATCGTCTACTTGCTGCCTTGCAGTAGGTTCATCTTCTATAGTGAGCTTGTCCATCTTCTTAGTTATGCCTGTGGAGCTGCATATACTACTAGACAACTCGTTGTTAATAAGTCTAGTTTCATCAAATACTACATGTACAGACTCTTCTGCAACTTTAGTAGACAAGTTGTAGACTCTATAAGCCTTACTATTGTTGATGTACCCAACAAAAATTCCCTCTTGGGACTTGGCAGCAAACTTAGTCAAGTAAGACTTTCCATTGTTAAGTATAAAGCACTTACAACCAAAGATCCTGAAGTAGGATAGGTTTGGTTTTCTGCCTTTCACAACCTCATAGGGGGTCCTGTTGTGGCTTTTAGTAATGGTTGCCCTATTAATAACATGGCATGCAGTATTCACTGCTTCAGCCCAGAAATATTCTGGTAGTGATGTATCACTTAATAGGGTCATAACAGCCTCAATCAAGGTTCTATTCTTCCTCTCAGCAATGTCATTTTGCTAAGGTGTTCTTGGTGAAGACAACTCTTGAAATATCCCAAATTCTTCACATAGTTTTGCCATACTATCAGACTGAAATTCAGTACCATGGTCACTTCTTATTTTGACCACTGTACTAGCTAGTTCATTCTGAATTTGTTTGACAAAGCTATAGAAGACACTAGGTGTTTCAGATTTCTGTCTAAGGAAGAAACCCAGGAAAACCTTGAGTAGTTATCTACAACAACAAAGGTATAGACCTTCCTACCTAGGCTGTGAACTGGCATAGGACCAAAGAGATCCATATGCAAGAGGTATAAACACCTCACAGCATCTTTATTTTCAATGCTACTAAAGGTGGATCTTGTCTGATTGCCCTTTTGACAAGCTGAGCAAATACCATCTTTAATACACTTAACTTGAGGACCATTCCTCACTAACTCTTTGCTAAAGAGTTTGCCAATTATCTTGTAGTTTAGATGGGCTAGCCTCTTGTACCATTTGACACAATGAGAGACTGTCTCATCAGCTACAAGACATACTGGAGAACCATTGTTCTCAACCATAATGTCTAAGCAATAGACATTTCTTTTTCTATAACCAGTCAAAATGATCTCTTGATCATTTGACCTCCTGATATGACAACCATCTTTGACAAATGAGATGTCATATCCTACATCACTCAATTGACTTATACTAATAAGGTTATGTTTCAAACCTTTAACATAGGGCACTTGAGTAATTGTAATATAGGAGTTAGATATGTTACCAAAACCCTTGATGATTCCTTTTTCAGAACCACCAAAGGTGACTTTTGGACCATCCTTGATGGGTGTGTAGTCCTTTAGTAAACCCCTTATTCCAGTCATGTGTCTGGAACATGCACTGTCCAAGTACCATATTGGGGCATGGTCACTTGGACTCACCTGCAAAACAGATTAGTGAACCTTAGAACCCAAAGAATTCTTGGGTCCTTGGTACTGGTTAGTTTGCTTCCTAACAAAGCTACCTGCAGGGTTTCCAACATGCAGTTTGCTACTCACTTTGGCACTAGCATTGTGCCAACAGTACATTGCAAAGTGGCCTACCTTACCACAGCACCAACACTCAAACTTATTGTACCTTTGCTTAGGTAAAGTCTTAGTTATATTATCTACAGCTGGCTTGTTGAGAGTTGGGGCTTTGCCCTTGGACTTGAACTTGACATTCCTTGCAGGTTTAGTAAATCCCAGTCCAGCTTTACCTTTGTGATGAACAAATTCATCAATTAAAGGTAGAACTGACTTAGGTTTAGAAAACCTAGCAACTAAATCTCTCTCCTTCTGAAGACTAATCTCTAGACTCTTGATTTGATCATTCTTAAATGATATAGTCCCCATCTGAATCATAGTTATGTGCTTCAGTCTGGCTATCTCATTTAGCTTTTGATCAAACATCTTCTCATAATCAGTTGCAGCCATTTTGAGACTTGCAATCTCCTTAGCTTGACACTTGGACAAGGATTTGCATTTCTTAAATGCTTGCAACAGAACTTTATATTCATCTATCAACTGATGAATATCCTCTTCAGACTCAGATGCACTCTCATCATTTGATTATGATGAATCTGTTTCTGAACTAGCACAAGAAATTGAACTTAAAGAACAATGTTGTACCTTACTAGGTCCTGGCTGCTCCAGGATTTTGTCACTTTCTGTCAATGTCATCAGTCCTTGGCACTGACTGTCCTCTTGTTCATATATTGAGTTCATGATCTGAATGAACTCTTCTTCTTCTTCCTCAGCAAACAGTCCAATATATGCCTCAGCATCTAACTCAGTTTCTGATGAAGAAATGTCTGACAGGCTCTTATCCGTTTTGGCAACAAAAGACTTTTCCTTCTTGCCCTTGTATTGAGTCTTTTTCTTGTCATTAGACTCCTTCCTTTTGTCTAGACAGTCTGCAACAACATGTCCTTGTCTATTACAACAATAGCATACAATTTTTGAAAGAGTTGCTTTGCTAGACTTGGTCTTTTTCCTGTCTTTCTTTGAAGACTTTTTATTCTGATAATTGTCTTCTTTACCCTGTGAAGTAGATGGCCTTGTACTCCACTGTTTCTTCTTTAAAAACTTCTGAAAGTGTCTTGTGAGGTCAGCAAAGTCCTCATCACTTTCACTGCTTTCAGACTTTCTGCTGGCTGACTCATCTGACTCAGTTTCAGCTGCTTTTGGAGGTGGAGTGGGTGACTTACTTCTGTACTTTCTGGTGGCTTCTGTCTTGAATGCCACTGTCCTTTCCTTATGTTCACTTCTTGTAGATTTCCTCTCTTCTTTCCTCACCATCAACTGCATTTCATAGGATAGCAGTTTGCCAAACAGTGTTCGTGGAGGAATTTCTGCTAACTTTGCCATTTCCCTAATGATACAGATCTTGGTGTCCCAATCTTTTGTAAGGGACCTTAAGAACTTATCATTAAGCTCATAATTACTGAACTCTCTGCCATAGGACATTAGCTCATTCACAATCCTATAGAATTTTTATAGCATTCAGTTTTGCTATCAGATCTACCTTGCCTAAAACTTTCATATTCTTGGTTGAGCAAAGATTTTCTGTCTTGCCTCACTTCTTCAGAACCCTCCATATACACAATAAGAGTATCCCACATTTCCTTGGATGTCTTGCAGTGTATCAGATTCTGAAAGGTAGCATCATCTATAGCACTCACTATGATGTTCTGAGCCTTCTTGTCCATTGTGGCTAGAACAATCTCATCCTTTGTCATTTCAGAGAAATCCTTAGGTGTTCTCTGAGTTGCATCTAAGACTGAAACCTTCACGGGCACATATGGCCCTTCTTTCACTGTGATATAAATTCTAGGGTCTGAGGCTTCCATAAACAGTCTCACCCTTTCCTTCCAAATGCCAAAGATTTCCTTTTTGCAAATGGGTAACTTCATGGATCCCAATTCCTTATGATTCTCAGTGGAACCCATGGTTCTTGATTTTCTTGATTCTGTGATTTTCCTTGTACTGAATCTGCCAACAGGATCTACTCAGACAGTTAAGTCTCTTTTTTTTTGAGTAACCTGGCTCTGATACCATTTGAAAGATATTGTACCTAATCACCTAGAGGGGGGGTGAATAGGTAACTTAAATCTTTTTAACTTTTTAGGCAGAATTTAGATTATAACACAGAATTATATCTACTTTATCACAGCACACAATCAGCAATCAAAGAATTCCACAAGCACACAGTAGACACTCAGATTTATAGTGGTTCCCCAAGGTTTGAGTACATCCACTTTCCCCCTTCGCCTATCTAGTAGTGTACTAGATTCGGCCAAACTCCTCCACTATCTCAGATCCTCAGATCTTACACTCAGAACCCCAAAACAGGTTCCTACAACTCAGGCCCAAGGCCCTACAACTCAGCTTCTTCACAAAGCCTACACTCAGCCACCAAGGCCTACACTCAGCCACCAAGGCCTACACTCAGCAACAACAGGTCTACACTCAGAGATTCAAATCTCCTACACTCAGGCACTCAGGCCCTACACTCAGCCTTTATAATTACAGGCTTACAAAACTCAGATCCCTAAGGATCCTACAAGATAATATGAATACAAAACTGTAAATCCAACAACTCAGAGAAAAGAGAGAAGAGTTGTGTGTTTCTTGATGTGTTCTTGGAAGAACTCAGCTGAAATCAACCTGACTTGGCTTTCTTCAAAGATTCTTGAAAGTAGAACACAATAAGATTGATCACTTCTGCAGTTGATCCTTGATCTGTGCTACTTAAGATTCAGAACAAAATCTGAACCCTTCTTCTCAGCCTGGTTCCAATGGCTGACTTCTTGGATGGAGCTCTCTCTCTCTCTCCAACTTCTTAGATCTTCACTAGATTCATCAAGGAATAGCTAGATCTACTTTGTATATTGATCTCTCGAACTTGTGTTCAATCTTCTGTTTCTGTAAACAGTGTAATCCTATTTATAGGCCTTCTTCATGTTAACCGGCTAGTCCGGTTCATAACTGATTTCTGACAACTCTGACAGGTGCAGTAGACCGGCTGGAATGGCAGCTGTCAAGTCATCCAGTCAGTTCTTGAAAATTCTGTAACTGTATGTAAGTGTCGAGACTGTCTGTCTTTAAGTGTCGACACTTATAGACCAAGTGTCGACACAAGTTGTCTAAGTGTCGACACTACCCTACAAGGTGTCGACACAACTCCTTGTGTTGTAGAATTGACTTCTCGACACACCTTCTTCTTCATGTGTCGACACTGATATTGAGTGTCGACACAAGTACTTGTACTTCAGTACATTGCTGAATTCTTGTAAGTTTCGACACAACTCCTTTGTGTAGACACATCTTCATGTGTTGAACTTGTCAGTGTCGACACTGCTTCTTGGTGTCGACACATGTCTTCAGTGTTGATACTTGCTGAGTGTCGACACAGCTCCTTGTGTCGACACATTCTTCTTCTGTTGAGACTTTTGCTGAGTGTCGACACATCTCCTTTGTGTCGACACTTATTCTGTGAATTTTGCTGATCTTTGCTAAGTGTCGACACAGCTCCTTGTGTCGACACTTTCTTCAAGTGTTGAGTCTTCAGCTGAGTGTCGACACATTCTTTCTTGTGTCGACACTTTCTTCAAGTGTTGACTCTTCTGCTGTGTGTCGACACATTGTTCTGGGTGTCGACACTTATACTTAGACTTGCTGACTTTTGCTGAGTGTCGACACAGCCTCCAAGTGTCGACACTTTCTGGCGTAGACACAGTTTCACTGGGTGTCGACACAACTACTAAGTGTCGTCACTGCTTCACTGCACTTTTCTTCACTGAGTGTCGACACAGCTCCTTGTGTCGACACTTTCTGTCTGGTGTCGACTCCACATCCCTGGTGTCGACACAATGACTCCAAGTGTCGATACTGCTTGCCTGGGTGTCGACGCAAGTCTTCTTAAGTGTCATCACTTTCCCTCTGGGTGTCGACACATGGACTTAGAAACTTTTTCTTCTTTCCTGCAAATACTTAACCTGCACAAGTAAACTCAAAACACATCAAATACATTTTTATGTATATCATTGAGTTGGGTGAGGCTTCTTCAAATCAGGTACATTTAGACCAATGTACCAAACAGACCCGCAGCCAAGCCCCAATCGAGGTTCGTTTCACCTCACCTCTACCCGTACTAGCATCTTAGATCGATTATGTGAGATATCGGGCTCAACTGAGCCCGATGCCATGTGAGAAAAATGTGAATTTTGCAAGATTTAGAAATTGCTCGGGTTCGCCGTCGCCGCCGTCTCCCGCCGCCCCATCGCCGGGAAACGATAGCCACCACCACCGTGAAGGTGATGGCACCGTTGGCCGGAGGTGGCGCCGTCTCAGCTGGCCGGAAACCGCCAGCAAAACCGCTCCAGGTCGGCTCAATCTCAGCCGTGAATCCATTGGAGAAGATGAACGGATCCCGTCGGTTTTCGCTTCAAGATTCGTGCCGATAATAATAATATGATTTAATTTGAAATATGATGAATAGTGTAAATCCTGTCACATAAATACAGTCATTGTGCATGTTATTTTTAGGCCTCTTAGAAGCATTTCCAGAAACTAGTCCCTAAATGAAAAATGTATCTGACTGTCTTACCTTTAATTTACCACCTTAAAATTGTGATTTGGTGTAGTGTACAGTCCTGTGGGGCATTTCTCCTAGGACTGGTCCTAGACTAGGGCAGATATTCATTTGGATGCCCAAGTCAAACCAGCAATCACCATGGCCCCAAATTTTGGGTACATGCATGATTAGGGCATACCTAGCCCCTGCCAAAATTTAGGAATTTTTGAAACACTGTTTCCTATAGTTTTGGTCAAAATGTCAAAATCTAAATAAATGAAATATATGGAGTTATATGCCTCCCCATGGCCCCAAATCTTGGTGGTAGGTCATTGGAGACATCCTTGGATCATGATAAAAATTTCAGCACCTTTGTATCAGTCCATGTTGGAGAATCCACTTGCATGTGTTAGTTCATATTTTGCCTTGGTGTGCTAATAGCCATAGTTCAAATATTGTGTATTCAGCCTAATGGAGGCATGAAAAAAAATCTTGGATTTGTTTCCAGAGGTTCAGTAGGGTACATTTCACCTCTCAAATTAATTATGAGATTTTTGGAATCAAAAATCTCATTTATTGGAATTTATTTTAAATGTAGCTCTTTTGAAAATAAATTTGGAAAATAGGTTTTCCTCAAGCACAAATCCTCCAATTTTGCCAAGATATAGATAAGGTTACATGTGACTTAGGAAAAATTTTATCCTGCTGTTTGAAGAGATTTTGGAATAAAATATCTTAAAATGCTCATTTTACCCTTATTTCATTTATTCTTGAATTGATGGATATACACCTTAGAAAAATTTGGAAATAATTCTAGTACTGTAATATTGTATTATTAGTCTTGCATAAATGTTTCAGAATTAATGGATGTGTTGTTCGTTGTTAAATTAATACAATGACATTTTTGGTAAATATGTAATAATGGAATTTTATAGGCCATTATACAATAAAGGTTGATGGGACTCTGCCAATAGTCATATATTAATGTTTTATATGTTCTGTAAGTTTCCTGTAATTTTGGATTACATATTAACTATACTTCATTTGGAAAATGGAATTTATGTGAATTTGGTATTAAATAGGAAATTGGAATAAATAATCAAAGGAAAATTATGAAACTCTGTAGAAAGTAATATTTTATCATTATACAACTCAAGAAAAATTACCTAGGTCAGTGGATGTTAAATCATGCTACTTCATGTGTAAAGTTACCTAGCAATTAATTTAAAAGATTTAATTAAAGGATGATTTAGCAAAGGAAAATTATGAGAATTCATAGGGTAGTTCCCTTAGCCCATACCACCCTAGGATAAATATTTAGGGGCAAGATGCCTTAAGGATTGGAAGATTCCATTTTTAGGGTAGTAATAGGACATGGTCTGCATATAACATAAATAGGTCTTGCCTTAGGGGTTACCAGGGGATTGATTATCGGAAGAAATAAGAGAGTGCAGCATGAATGATCCCTGGTGGGTAGTATGGTCTTAGTGATGGGTCAAGAGTGCAAGTCTTAGAGTAGCAACTAGAGTGGGGGTCGACGGAAGACCGTTGGTTTCCCCGTAACATCTTAAGTCACTAGGGTTGTTCCAGTGCAACAAAGAGAGCTGGGGAGAAATATGGGTAGCCATCAATTAAAGTAAATATCCTTGCGAAAGGGAACGCTGGGCGTAATCCCAACACAGTTCCTTGTGCCCCTTGAGAGCCCTTCACAGGGAATACCGGGGGCAGTCCTGGCATTAACCTTAAATCACTAAGTATAATAACCCGTAGACAAGAGTAGTCTAATAGGTTAGGGCATTATTGTACCATCTCACCCGTGTAGGGTTGGAGAGATTCATGATGTATGCTCTCCCGTTTACGGTTTGAGGGAGTTGGTCTAAAGGCACTAATGTGCATTCTCACCCGGGTTGGGTTTGAGGGTTTTTAGGACGGGTTTGGTCCTGCGAGCGGAAGGCTCGGAGTAAAATACGTGCATATGCATAAATCTAGTGGCGGGGCATACGGTACTGGCCGTTCGTCACACCGATGGCAGTACGGTGCACCAGGCAGTTGTGAGGGTTAGAGGGGCCAGTGGGTTGTTTTACACTGCGGTCTGGAGGACGACCCCCGATAACGCACATCCGACCCAGCAAGACTGACGGGTTGTCAGCAAAGTACGTACGCGAGACTCTAGAGTGCACCTTAGACGTGTACAGAGGCGTATGAGAGGGGTCTAAGGCTTGGTAGTGTGCATACCGGTCTATAAGCGGAGACGCCCGCTCCGCTGCTGCCGTAGCCACAGCGGTGGTACCCGAGAGTGATGCTAGCTCTCAAAAAGTGGGAACTAAAGGTCTGTGATCACAGAGTCGTTGTGTGTGAGTTGCACTTGCCTGTGCATAAAATTGCATCATAACATTCATTCATATTAGGTCATACGCTTCATAGATCCTTATCATATAAATTAGTATGGGCTATTTTATATGATAAGTTAAATTTACTGGAAATCCTAACTTATATATTTGTATGGACATTTATATAAGTTAGGGTACTTTTGTGATGATAGTATAGTGGTAGATTAGTTTATTTACTTGCTCTTACTGCTTTCCTTTACTTCCTTTACTGTACTGCTCTTACTTACTTATACTATACTTAGAACTGCTAGAGTAGATCATTATTACTTATTACAACTGCTAGTTAGATTCTGTCACCTGCTTCCACTTTTGCTACCCCTTGTTGTCCTCCGCTTCGTCCTCCCGCTAGGTGCCTAGGAGCTGCGGGGCGAGGTGCGGAGGAAACGACTTAGTCTTTTTGACTAATGGTCGGTGACCATACTATTTTTAGGAGCCCGTGGAGATGGAGCACCAGCACGTCGAGGAGGCAGGACTTGAGGATCAGATACTGTTTCAGCAGGCTACTACCACTACTGTGCGTCCTCAAGAGGGACGAGATCTGATACACTAGTATAGCTTCCGCTGTTATTTATTTTGAGAGAGAGTGGATTTGATGTACTGGGCATAAGCCCTTATTACTCTTTCTTTCTGTACTCTACTGTGGACTATTGATGTACTTTGCATTTCATTTATATGATTATACTATGTGGCTTGTGGACTTGTAGATTTGTTACATTTCTTTTCTCATATTGGCCTATATATATATATATGATCGTATTAGCCGGCGGGATCGGCGTGTTGCAGTGTCGGCTAACTCCTGCGTTAGTGCCACCGTAAGACGGCGGTTCTGGGCATAAGGATCGGTAGACCTCCTTGGTAATGGGGAGGTTGGAGTCTTACAAACTGGTATCAGAGGGAGGTTTCGATCCTCCGACCTGTGGGTTATGGGCCCACCATGCTTCCGCAGCTTAGTTGGTGATGAGGGAGTGGTGGAAAGCTTTCTTATCAAGGTCCTGGGTTTGAGACCTAGTGACAACAACCTACCGTGCTGATAAACAGGCCAGAGATGGGTTGGGGTGCATGGCCTGCAGGCTTGAATGTGATAGGCTGACTACCAGGAGTGGGCCCGGGTCTGGACTCTGGTAGGTCGGCGGTCCAGCGGGTCCCATGGGATGGGCCTGGACCGTTACAACTGTTATATTATGCCCCGCTTTCTTTTCCTCCGCCAGGTGCCTAAGAGTCGCCGGGGAGAGCGGATGCGAAGCCACTTAGTCTTTATGAATAATGGTTGATACACCTACTTTTTAAGGACACCACACCAACGAAGCTACAACAACACCTTGCACAGGAGGGCAGTCAAGTAAGGGAGATAGGGCATGATACTATATTGACTTCATTCCCCTCGATGACTGATGGGAGCAGTTTGAGTGCCTTATTGTAACCCTATAGGAAAATTTGTATACTAACATATTACATGAGCTTATGTAGCTTCATGTTATGTTGTACAATTTGGACTTTTACTTTTGTGTACCATGACTTCTGTGTTCTTCTCTTTGGTTGGGTTGACATTGTGATATCGGAAATTAGCTGGCAGAATAGGCAACTTGTGGTATAGATTAGCTCGCGTTGATGCAACCACAAGGCCGCTATTTCGGACATAAAACTCCCCTTGGCTGTGTCTTCTGTTCGGAGAGGGGGATTTTACAGAATGCACAAGCTAGTCTTAATGTATCATCATTGACCTAGGCATCAAAGATGATACGCCGACTTGGGACCATTTAAGAATGAAGCCTCTAAGAATTATAGGCCCCCACATTCAAGTCATTAACTTGAATCCTATGGAAGCAAACATTCTAAGGGAATTTATCACGTTGATTAATCTATCACATAGAAATCAATTGACATAATAAAAGAACTTGTCATAAATATAAAATGAAATACATAGTATACTATTCATTAAATGAATTACAACAGCCGATAAACATACAATCCACAAGACTCCCACTATAGTTGATCATTTAGGTATCTAATACCCATTGATCTAGTATGATAATCATGCTTTCTCTGTGCAAGAGACTTCATCAGTGAATTCCCAATATTTTCTTCACTCAGTACACTAGATATGCTCACATCTCCTTGATCGACAATCTCTCGAATAAGATGCAACCAACGAAGTATGTGCTTAGAGCACTGGTGGGATCTAGTTTTCCTTAGCTTGTACAATTACACTGTTGTTATCACAGTAGAGAACTATGGGATCAACAATACTAGAAACTACATCAGGCTCGCCGATGAATTTTCAATACTCGCAGCCTCCTTCACTGCATTTATAGCAGCGATATACTCGGCCTCATTTATATAATCAATAACTATCTCTTTCTTGGAACTCTTCCAGCTAACAACTCTTCCATTCAGACAAAACACAATCCCTGACTGAGACTTTGAGTCATCCATATCAGTTTGGAAACTAGCATCTGTATAACCACTTACAACGAGCTCTTCCTCTCCACCAAATACAATAATATATCTGTTTTCATTCTCAAGTACTTTAGGATATTTTTGATGATGATCTAGTAGCCATCAGCATGATCATACTGATATCTGCTAGTCATGCTCAAAGCATAAGTGACATCGAGTCGAGTATATAACATTGCATACATGATTGCTCTATTTGTCGAAGCATATTAAATCAACTTCACGCGATCCTTATCTTCAAAAGATTTCGGTGACTAGTCCTTAGATAAATTAACACCATGAGACATGGAGAAGAATCCTTTCTTGGACTCAAGCATATTGAACCATTTCAACCCCTCTCAATGTATGTACTTTGGGTCAAACCCAACAACTTGTTCGATCTATCTCTATAGATATTAATGCTAAGTATATAAGTCGCTTCTCCTATGTCTTTCATAGATAAGCAATCCCCTAGGTTGTTTTTAATAACTTTGACGGTCGGAATGTCATTCCTAATTTGTAGTATGTCATCCGCATACATTATCAAGAAGACAACAATACTCCCACTAATTCTTTTATAAACATAAGGTTCATATTCATTCTTGATAAACAAAACTCTTTGATTTTCTCATTAAAATGAAGATTCCAAGTTTGAGAAGTATGTTTCAATCCATAATTGATCTCTGCATCTTGCATATTTTAGTGGCTTTACCTGGAGATAGAAAACCCTCGGGCTGTATTACATTCCATTCCTCAAGGAGGTTTCCATTTAGGAAAGTTGTTTTGACATCCATCTGCCAGAACTCGTAGTTATAATACATAACAATTGCAAACATAATTCTAATGGGATTTTACCATAGCAACAATGGAAAATTTCTCATTATAGTCAACACGATGAATATGCTTGAAACCTTTAGCCACTAATCGACCTTTGAATGTTTGTATATTCCCATCCAAGCCAATCTTCTTCTTGAAAGCCCACTTTTACCCTATGGGTAGTACCCCTTTAGGTGGTTCCACCAAGGTCCAAACTTGGTTTGCATATAAGGAGTTACTTTCAGATTTCATGGCCTCACGCCACATCTCAAAGTCTGGTCCACTCATAGCCTCTTGGAAGTTTGCAGGCTCATCAGCATGATCCATGAGCAAACACATTACCTATTTGAGACATGAGAAATCCATATCTCTCAGGCTCAAATCTAGGACTACCAGATCTACGTAGGACTTGTGTTTACTGAGCAGGATCTCCAACAATGATACCTTCTAGTGCTTGCTCAGGTTCTACTTTTGGTTCATTCACTGTTTGTGGTTCCTAAAATTCTTCAAGTTCCACCTTCGTAGTCTTTTTGGATAAGAACTCTTTCTCCAAAAAGATACTAGTCCTTGCGACAAATACTTTGCCCTCAGTCGATAGTTATAAGTAGTGCCCTTTAGTTTACCAATGATACCCCATAAGATAACACTTATCTAGCTTGGGTTTCAACATGTCAGGCATTTGACATCGTACATATGTCTCACAACCCCAAATCTTCATTAAGGACATACTAGGATGCTTCCCTAGCCACATCTCATATGGTGGCATTTGAACTGTTTTCATTGGAGCTTGATTTAGTGTGACAGCAACAGTCTCTAAAGCAAAACCCCAAAAGGGAATAGGTAAATCTGCATGACTCATCATCAACCGCATCATTTCTAACATAGTAAGATTCCACCTCTCAAACACAACATTATGTTGTGGTGTTCTAAGTGGAGTGAGTTTAATATAATACCACACTCTTTTAGATGATCACAAAACCCATGACTTAGGTATTCGCCACATTGATTAGATCAAAGTTCTTTAACCCATTTTTCAAACTAGTTCTCTACTTCACTCTTAAACTCTTTGAACTTTTAAAAGGTTTCGAACTTGCACTTCATAAGATACACATATCTGTATCTACTAAAATCATCAGTAAATGTAATAAAGTAGTAGTAACCACCTCTATCCATAGAACTCATGGGTCAACATACATTACTATATATTACACCCAAAAGATCATCATCCCTCTCAGTATGACCAGTGAAAGGGACTTAAGTCATCTTGACTAATAAACAAGATTCGCATATCTCAAATGATTCATAATCAAATGAGTCCAGTAGTCCACCTTTATGGAGCTTGGATATGTGTTTCTCATTTATATGGCGCAAACGACAATGCCAAAGGTATGTAGGATTTGAGTCGTTCATTTTTTGTCTTTTAGTATTTTTTATGTTATACATTGGATTGTCTAAGTTCAAAAGATACAAACCATTAAACATTTGGGCAACACCATAACAAACATCATTCATAAAAATTGAATAACATTTGTTCTTAATTATAAATGAAAATCCTTTCATGTTTAAACATGAAATAGATATAATATTTCTAGTTATGGAAAGAACGAAATAACAGTTTTCAAGTTCTATTACAAACCCTGTGGGCAATTAAAGATGGTAGACACCAAGGATAATGGAAGCAACTCTTGCTCCCTTTCCAATACGTAAGTCCACCTTTCCTTTACCCAACAATCTCCTCCTTCCTAGTTCCTGCACATTTATACAAGTGTGAGGACCATATCCGGTATCCAATACCTAAGATGAAGGAGCAGAAAGTTATATCTTTATAACATTAATACTTGAAGCGGAAGTCTTACTTCACTTCATATTTTGCAGACCTTCAATGTAAGAAGGAAAATTCGTCCTCCAATGACCAGCCTGCCACAGTGGTAGTATTTCCCTTCCTTCGCCATGCCCTTGTTCTTCAGTGCAGAAGACTTGGGTTCAAGAGATGACTTAGGTCCAACCTTAGTCTTCTTGAACCCCTTGGCTTTGCCCTTGCCTTTATGGACCATTAGTATGGGCATATCATTCCTGACCATCTTCATATTGGTATCGGTAGTTCTTTATATTACTAAGAGTACGGGTAGTGTATTTTCTCTCTTATTCATGTTATAGTTCACAACATACTGCTCATATCTGTCCCACAACGATTGCAGGATCAGATTAGTAGCCAACTCCTGGCCCAAAAGAAAGCCTATTTTTTCAAGGTTCTCTATATACCCAATCATCTTGAGTACATGAATCCCTACTAGGTCTCGATCTCCTATATTGCAATGAAACAACTCCTTGGTGACGTCAAACCTCTCTTGTCGAGCTTTCCCTATAAAGATTTTCTTAAGGTGCTCGTCAATCTCTGTATAGCCTATATACTCATGTCTCTTCTAAAGCTCAGAGTTCATGATGGTAAGAATTAAACATTCAGCATCCAAGGAGTTGTCACCATACGTCTTATAAGCATCTATATCTGCGTGAGGGGCAGAGGCAGTTGGCTTAGTAGGGAGATCTACTTCCAAGATATGGAGCTTACGCTCTTTCCTGCGAATAATTCTCATGTTCTTAGACCAGTGCAGATAATTAGTCAAGCTCAGTTTGTCCTTCTCCAGGATAGCTCTAAGGGATAGGGTGGTGTGAGATCTACTTGCAATGGAAATTCTACAAGGAATTTATGCAATGAAAACTTAGTACTACTTATCAAAATACATCTTTATTTTAAAGTGGACTTTAATTAAATACTCTCACTATTTTAATCAAATTGATAACCATCAATATCAATTCAGAGAGTTTATGCGAGCTACTCTCTAGTGGACAAAATATGTATTTCAAGAACACCATCAGTTAGCTTTGGCTTTTCTCTCACAATATGATTATTTAGGTAGGCAATACTTGCCAATTGCATCATCATGCAACTCTTATATGGTTGGTAAATAACTCGTTACTTGTACCCATCATATCGTGCATGTTAAACCTATGCATCTGGGCACTCAACCTTTGATGTCACCCAGTTAAGTTAGACCCGATGTTGACAGCGGGATATCACAATTATCCGCTCGCACCCTTTACAAGATAGTTTAATGCAACTTATTTTGTTAAGCACATGCTTCATCGATCGTGGCGGGAAGTGTTGGGTTTTGCTATGGGACAGAAAAAAGTTGTGCGCGCAGCAGAAATAGAGAATAAGAAAACCAAAAGGTTTAGATCTGGTAATATTAATGAATT